>PNEQ01065196.1:0-38387 GCA_003012365.1 Medauroidea extradentata
ACCTTGCTGCGCACACTCCACTCTACAGCGTGTCAGCAGGTGGTGTGCGGCGGGGTTGCCTAAGCTGAGTTTTCATTGCGCTCCCCTACGAAGACGGTACATTTCCGCCTACGGGTTTACAGTTAAAAAGTGCTTGTTTTGGCTCGTACTACCTGCCCTCAAGCGTTGTATCATGAATTAATATACACCCTGTATATATATATATATATATATATATATATATATATATATATATATATATATATATATATATATATATATAGGATAACCTTGAATGGGTTATAGGAAACACACTTAATTTATTCAGCACGAAGTAGGAACCGAAGATGTTGGTAGCAAAATATTGTACCATGACATGTTTCATGCACAATGTGGCAACAACACGGTGTAAGTGCCCTCGTATGCTGGAATCACAACAGTGTGACAGACGCGACGCGAAGAGCGTGACGAGAATAAAGTAACCTGGCAGCCAATCAACGTACAGGCTATTGTGATGTCAGCGCGTCCGCCTTGACTAATTGGCTGATAAGTTATTTTATTCGCGTCGCGCCCGTCGCGTTATTGGAATTCCTAAAACTGTTGAGTCCATCATATTATGGGCACGGGAGTTCCAATCCCGGCCAATCCCAACATGTTTGCACGTTTACTCAATGTAACATGTATAAAACCACACCTGAACGTGTATTGCAAAAGCGGACTTTTTCTGTGTTGTTTCGCCACATTCTTCACGAGAAATGTCATCATACGAAATTTTGTCACAAACTATTTAGTTTCCAATTTAGTACATGATTCACGTAGTTTTCTTGCAGGAAACGTGGTTTGCTTGCCGTTCCAGGAAACTATTATACATTTTGCTACAATGCACGTTAACAGCTACTGGCGTTGTTCAACTAAAATACCGTCAATTGGGGCGAAGTTGACCTTTGTGAAGAAGTTGACCGAAACATTTATACTATTATGGATGGAAGGTAATTATTTTTATTATTTACGGAGACATCAACTAATTGAGCAGCAGTTACGATGCGAACAGTTTAGAGGCCCAATATGCATTAAACGTCCATAATATTTATTAATTTTTAGGGTAACTTTACCCTAGTGGTCAGCTTCACTGTAATTGACGGCATTGGTTTTCTCAACGAACTGCTGCTAAAATGTGGACTTGCTAGTACTTTGAGATGATTGTAGGTCAGAACGCAGACGTAATGTCAACCTCATTCGATCAGGGCAGTGGAGCGTACGTCGACGAGGCCATTTCAGACGAAACTGTTTACCCGGGCAAACATGGCATTTAGTTAACAACAATCCTATAATTCTTCTGGAATGATCTCGGAAAACCATGGAAAACCGGGCTACCGGATGTGGAGGGTTGCGTTGTATTTCCGGTGGCTGTCACCTACCAGGGAGCATAAAATACGAGAGTCTTAACTCCTATGTTAAACAACAACAACCTTATTTCGCCGAAGACGTCTGAAGTAGGACACCATTCTTCTCTCTCTAATACCGTTAGAATACGCATAATGAATGATCAACATTACAGAACTGTCTCGTTAAAAAATAATTTTCGTTGTCTTATTTAATTTTTCAGCGTACAAAATAAAATTTATACTTGTAAGTCACATGCGTTTCTATAGATGTATTATTTAATTTCGTTGTTATTTATTTGTAACATTTATTTTCTTTTGCATAAGTTGGTCTACGGAGGAGGGGAACTTCGGCAATCTTCGGATAAGGATTTGTTTTCCCTATTACGAACGCCTGGTCATTAACTGCAGCGACATTTTGCAGTTTCCAATAATGTGTGCGACGGACACAATGGGCCAGAGACTATGGATCGTTACCCGCGCTAAGGTTAATTCTACTACGTATTAGAAAGAAATTGTATTTTCTTATGGATGGCACATTATGTCGCTAGTAGCGTTGCTACCACTTACTGGTTTAATCAAATACGAGACCATTATAAAATTAAATTTAACTATGCTAGGCAACCAGAGAAATAATATAACTTAAATTTAATGTAAAAAAAAACAATTTTTGGCTTTCAAATAATAAACTTCATGTAACTTAAGAGGAGATCTTGACAGGCGCATGCACGGCGTTGCTGCGTGTCACGCGTATACTATTTTACGCGAAAACGCTTTACTTGGTCATATTATGTTTACTTACGAAAATAACAGACACTTGAAATTATGCTACTATATTTTCAAAAATTCAGCACGCCTGTTAAAAACATGATTTTCGGGTCTCTGAAAATAGTTAAAAAGCTTTTTTTTTTTTTTTTTTTTTTTTTAGTGGGCGGAGTTTGAGACCGACCACTCTGATTGCAGCGCCAAAGACGCACAACACTCTCGGTAAGTTGTTGAACTGCAGCCAAACAACAAGGCGATCAAGAAAAATACGTTGTTAGATAGACGAGTGTCTTAGACCTGTACTTTCACGACCGTGGTCGCGACACTATGGCCAGTCATTTTGCTTCACGCGTGTTCACGGAGTCGAAGTAGTGTGTGAGAGAGAGAGGGAGAGAGAGAGAATTTGGTCAGCGTTTAACATCGAGATTTTTAGCGCTGGTGAGGGGTGACAAGTATGAAGTAGCGCCGGAATGAGGGGACGGGGGAAACGGGAGATCCCCGAGAAAATTCGCCGACCAGCGACATCGTCCGGCACGATTCCTACATGCGAAAATCGAGGGTCCGATCCCGCCGGGAATCGAGCCCGGGTCGCCTTGGTGGGAGGAGAACGGTCTGACCCCTCGGTCACCGCGCCTCGAGTCGAAGTAGTGCAGAGGTCGAACCACCTGTCTACCACCACGACCTGGAGATTACATATCGCTTGGATGCAACGCAAAATTTACCCCTGCTTTGCGTCTGGTTGCACTGTAGTGGAATTAAATACGCACACACAGAAGTGCAAAACGTCACGTGATTGGTACAATATTGTTTTTAATATTCACATATAAAATACCTCGGCGCAAGTACATCTACTTTGTTCAGTCACGTGCAGCTAGAAATCATGGGGCTCTATTCAGTTTTAACCACCGAGCGAGGTGGCGTAACGGTAACACGTTGGACACGCCTTCGGGAGGACGCGGGTTCGATCCCCATATCCGGCCATCCTGATTTCGATTTTCAATAGGGGCCGCGGTGGCCGAATGGTCAGACCATTCGCCTCCCACCTAGGTGATCTGGGTTCGATTCCCGGCGGGGTCGATCCCAAGACTTTCGCATGTGGGAATCGTGCCGGACGATGCCGCTTGTCAGCGACTTCCCTTGGCTTGTCAGCGGGTTTTCTCGGGAAATTTGTGTTTAACCGTCTCTTATGACCTAGTTGTTGACGAGACGTAAAACCCACTTACCGTCAGTTTTAACTGTAACTGTTGGTTTAAGCGAAGACTCATTTCATTTGGCATTTCATCTGCGCTGTGTCTTTTCAAATAGCAAGTAATGATATTTAATCGGGTCCCTCGAAACTCGAATAGGACAATATTGCCGAAGTCGAGGGCGTCCAGAGTGGCAATTTAAGCATCGAAAAATAAATGATTTAATGAAATGGATACATCCTGAAATTACGTATATGTAGGATGCGTGTAATTAACAAATAGTTATTTATGTGCAGCAATACCATAACTATATTATAACAAAAATTATATCATGAAGGTTGTATTGTGCTACCAATGAGTAAAAATCAAAATTGTTTTCAATTTCGAGTTATGATGTTGAATTATTTGTACAGATCTACCCTGGTAACTTCGTCGACGAAATAAGACTTCCCTTCATTTGACGTTTAGTTATGACTGTCTTATTTTATCCTCCCTGACAAGTTGGCTCTGATTCCTGGAGATGATGTTGCCGTTGGTCGGCAGTTTTCTTTCTGCATAGACGTTCTAGGATCTCACAGGACAAAAGACACGCGCGTCACTGTATGCTGGGATTGAGCAAACATGGCCATCACTGGTGCCATGAGTACATCCCATAATCATCTATCTGTAAGTTACTAGAAGAGTGGGTGAGAAACCAGCATAGACACAGATAGAAAGTGCTAGGTATGTATTACTGACCAATGAACACGCCCTTTGTTCCCGCCCTTGTATTCCTGCGTTGCTCCATACTCAGTTAACATCCTCACGAGTGCTAAAGACCGCTATGATAGGTGTTAACATAGTCCTATCAACTAGTGTGTTAGATGCTCAGCAATGACGGAACTGTGAGGATTTAGAAGCGCGCATCAAATACCATATCGCCTCAACGAGCCAAGCACTGAAATAGCGTGCAAGATTCACGCCGTTCTATTTTTACTATGGAAATTAAGGCGGTGACCATATAATTTTACTGGTGGAAAGTCTGTAGCAAAGTTCACGTTTCTATCTGAGTTTCACATACGCCCGGTTAGTACATTTTGAAGTACGGCAGCCGGAAAAGGCAATTTTTATCGATTTAGCTATGCCGTAGGGATTCAAAACAGTGTTAATGTGCATATCGAAAGATAGTTTTCTTTCCGTACAATGGTAAAATCGGCATTTGGCGAAATAGTTTTATTAAAACGAACCTATTTCTCCGCACATTACTTCATATTTCAAGCACCCTTAATAAATTTTTGGTTGTATAAAATTTTTACATCCGATATTTTTCACATTACTGAAATACCAAACTTTAAATGTTACAGTTTATAAAATATAATCATATTAAAAATCAAATAACGTCAACAATTGTGGTAAAATTATTGAGGTGTTTTATGAAAAATAATTTAATATAATAAACAGTGGATTTTTAAAAGTTAATATATTGTGAAGTACATAACTTATTACAGCCCACAGATAAAAACTGATGACTGTCGCATTTTGATTTAGTGGCTCTTGACGTCATTTTCAGTAGGAATTTGCTTATAACTGTAATTTTTTACTTTTGATAAGTTACAAAAAGAGCAAATGTTCAGTTCTTTGTGATATTTCACAGAAACTATGAAGTACGATTTTATATGTTGAAGAGTCATCAGCGATAATGTTCTCAGGATGAATAGCAATTAATAGAAATTATTTATATTTGAACGATTCTTGCAATGGGGGCAAGTTTCAAACTAAAGAAGTAGGCTATGTTGGACATACGCCATTGCAGCTAACGGTGTGACACAGAAAACTAGAGGATACACGAACAAACAAGAAAACGAGCAAAAGGAACTTGCAACTGGCAAACATTGGTCAACAAATACAATTCCACGTGGAATTCAGTCAGAGAGTTACAAGAAACTAAGGCCGCGGTTGCACGGGCCTCGGAACTAGTTTAAATTAAACTTGCTCAGCCGTACGTGTGGTCACACGGTGTCTGAAGTAGTTCATATCGTTGCTGCTTCCTATTCAAACTGAACAGGTTGTAAAGGTTCGTCACCTAACCAACAATCTGTATGCCTTGCTCTGAGTGGCTCGTTGAACGTCAACAAGCATTGCACACAAGATGGTTGACAACCCCATATTATGTTGCAGCAGCGGAAATAAAATGAACAGGAAAGTTATTAAAATGTTTTGTTGGCTACGTATAAGTAAAAATAGTTTTATATTAAAATATGAGCCCTTCAGTATATTTGCAACGGGAAAAGAATATATGCCATTTCCAGTTCTCTTGTATGCATGAAGCAGGCACGTGGTCGTTCGCGTTAAAAGTAACTTTTCGAAAATCCTTGCCACGTTCCATAAAGTGTAATATTCGTTTAAATGTTTTGTGTCACGATGATCTTTTGTCACCACATAACACATTGCACCAACATATGAGTGTGTTACAAGCTTTGGAACGGGGCAGAGCTTTCAAAAGGTTAAGTTTATCGCGACCGACTGAACTTTTAATATGTAAACAGTGGTGACTGGTTACAAGAGAAAGGTTTCCTAGTCTGAAATTACGTTAAACAAATTTGGTACAGTTATAGATGCTCATAGAGTATGGTTATAATTCTTAAATACGTAGAATATATTTCGCTTGCGTCTTGCAAATGTATGCAGTGCAGCAACCAACGTCAATTTAATCATGCTCATTTTACAGACAAACGTAAACTTTACGTGTCTCCAGCTACTTTCCTCTGTTTACCTTTTATACATAGGTTAAACGGATAAACCAAACATAACCTCAAAACAATATACTGTCGTAACCACGGCCATACAGGAACAGGTTTGGACACTTGAGTTGAAAATTGACCCCGTTATGACTGATTGGCGCCACTGGCACTCTGGGGTTGTTTTAACATTGTGTAAATGGGACTACAAGGAGCAAACTCTGACTAAACCTCTTTCGGTTATAAACTTCAGGCCGCCATGTAACCGCGGCCTAATGCAACACAAACGGGCACCCAGGAAAAAAACTCAGATTATTCCGCAAAAGGATTCCGTCAGTAAGTTCAAAACAACAGCCTAAAATAGTTACCACAAATCAACAAAACAAAACGAACGACAAAAAGATCTGGATGTAGACGACACAGCAAACACCTTGAAGAAAGCGAACGAAAACAACTAACACAGTAACTGTGGACACTATGGACAATGATAACACAGACGAACAGGTTTTTTTGTCGTTCGTTTTGTTTTGTCTGTTTGTTTTAACTTATTTTGTCAGTTGTTTTGAACTTACTGACGGAATTCTTTTTGTGTAATAATCCGAATTATTTGTTTTTCTTGATTTGCTTTTTTGATGTTTGTGTTGATATGCAGAATGTCCCTTACGTCTGGTTTCATATGACAAGTCGGATTCCGCATGTGCAAAGCTATTCATGGCCACAAATAAAATTATTTTCGGTTGTAACGGCACTTGGAGGTGATCACGCTGCCGCCGTCGTACTTCAACACACTGAATCACTACTACAACGTTCCGCATGTAACCCCCGTTTAAACCCATTTATATTTACCTTATGAGACCGGACTTATGGGACAGACTGTATTTTCTTGTATCTCCTTGACTGAATCCACCGTGGAATTGTATTTGTCTACCTATGTTTTCCAGTTGCAAACAAAGTCTTTTTGTTTGTTTACTTGTCTGTTTTTGTGTGTTCTCTGGTGTTCTATGACACACACTCGGGATCGAGGGGAAAAAAGGTGGGGGGAGTATAGATACTTAATTTTATTTATCGATTTCCTACAGTAGCTTCTGTTTTAAAATATTTTTGGTAGTTGTGGCAATGTTTGGTCATAGAATATATTTGTGATGGATTTTGGAGATCATAACAGTGTTCCGTGTTCATCTTATATTGGGCTCCTAATCATTCCTGAAAGTTAACCTGTATTTCTCTTGCAATGATTCTGCACGACAAATTAATG
This sequence comes from Medauroidea extradentata, assembly GCA_003012365.1. Classification (NCBI taxonomy): domain Eukaryota; kingdom Metazoa; phylum Arthropoda; class Insecta; order Phasmatodea; family Phasmatidae; genus Medauroidea; species Medauroidea extradentata. The sequence continues at coordinate 7,286 of PNEQ01065196.1, forward strand.
AATGGTTTCATTATTATTTATGTCCAGCAGTTTATCAAGAATATATTATACGCTTTGTCAACAGTATAATAATTATTTTAATAAATGTTACGGCTCGAAAACTGAAATACAAGAAAATTAACTAACAGTCCCCCTTAAGGGCGCTGCCTATCTCGGAGCCCCGAGGAGAGCAAGGATATAGACTGACATATAATATTAGGTAGTGGCCGTAAATATCTGTTGAACCTAGATATATACCACCACTGGCATTTTTCTTCTCTTCGGTGCGGCTCACTATGCTACATGCATATGTCTGTTTTTCTTAATGCCTTTAAAACTCTGGGCAGAAAATATTTTAATAAACTTAATTAAATTCGAAGACACCTACTACATACTATTTCCCACATTTTTATTTTACACCAGCAATTTACTCTTCTGAATCCATAAAATGGTTTTTGTTCGAAAATATATGGTCAATGGTGGCAGAACCCTAACGTAGGCATATTAGTATCTATCTCATTAATTACCACAAGAAGCTAACACTTTCATTTAAATACTTTTTTTTTTGTAATTTCTAAATATTTAAAGTATACTTAATACAACTTAAAATGTGTAAATAAATTAAATCTACACTGTATTAACGTTTAAAAATAAAACAAATAACATATACAAATATTCTTAAGGAGGAGGTTCACCATTTGGAATTTAAATAGCTTGAATAATAATTTTAGTCACAGATGTAACTTTACAGTATAAACTACGTAGCGACAGAATTTCTGACATCACAACAGGCATTGCGTCAGTACTAACTATAAATAGCCATCAATGTCTTAACGTAGACTTAATTTTAATAAAGAGACTTTTATTACATATTATTTATAAAAATCTGATAAATTTGAGTTGACAGCTGTTCCTCCGTATTACAACCACGGGTTCCTATATATTCGGTTTTGCGAACGTTATGTTTTAACTAATTAAAGGGAGCAAATATTGTAAAGCCATAACATAAATATGTTAAAAATTGGATTTTGCTATATACCTTAATTTTTCCAACGCAAAAAAGTTATATGATATTGACTAATAAACGAATTCAATTAAATTTCATTAAGTCAAGAATGAGAAAATATTATAAAACTGTTATGCTTTTTTTTAACTCTGAAAAGAAAAGTGTTTAATTTGAGATAAGAGCGGGGACATTCTGTTCACATTGCACTAGAGTTCAGACATGTCAACTGAGCTGCTAACTTTTAATAATTCAGCTATCAGTACAGCAATTGTTCAATGATCATAATTTGCTGGATTTACGTTTTAATTACTTGACTTGTTTAATACCGCAAGGTAAATGCAATTTCCGCTATAATAGCAATTTTCACATTTTTCTGCCCAGATTTGCAAAAAAAAAAAAAAAAAGCTAAAAATAAAGTAAATCAGTATAGTGAGTGATGCCGAGCCTTAACGCCGACGGACTGGACTGAAGACTGACTTGCTACAATCGTACATAGAGACAATCACATGCACAAGCCAAATTTTAGCATTAAGAAAAAAGTTGGATTATGTTCAACTTTGGCTTAGTGTTATACTGTATAAAAGGTTTGGCCAAGTAGAAGCTCGATAGACTACATTCGCATAGAATAAAAAGATTGTGTTGTACACATAGAGGTAATATATAGTAGAGGGAACATGACGTCACAAATGTGTGTCCAACATGGTCTCGAGAGTTTGGTGTTGTTTATTTATGTATTCTTGGCACAAAAATGTAGTCGTGTTGTTTGAAACTCATGACGTATCTTTCAGAATATATATTTAGTAATGTGATGTCACCAAGATCTCGGTTCAAAACCTTATAGTAAGTATGTAGCTAATATTTACATTTTACTAAAAACAGCTGGGTTAAGGAAAACAATAACGTGGCAAACATTTTTTACATTTGTAGTTCTGAAATTTCTACGCAATTATACTATGCGATAATACGGTAGTGTGTTCACCTTAGTTCATATATTCATAAGGGACCAAAATAACCCAACATAGTTGTGATTACTAAGCAATTATTATCTTGGCTCTCAGTGTTATTTCAAATCTCCCGCGCATATTTCACTAAAGTCACGTGACACATGTTGAACACACAATTTCGTACGCAACAGTATAGAGGATACTCCCTCTACCCTATGTTTACTCTAAGGTTGTACAAGATAGTAGATAAAAACGACTGTCATATCTTTGATTATGGAGAGAAAAGTGTTGATGTTTTTGAAGAAACGCAATGGACGACTTGAGGTACACGCCCTCTGACGTTACACCGCAGGGGGAGAGTACTGTGGGAAACAAAGCTTGTTTATAAACATGCTGATTTGTTAGTTGGTGATGGCAGAAACCAAACATTTTGTATGCTCATAGACTTGCACGTGAGGGTAAAAATGATTAGTTTCAATATCATGGTTAAGATACGCAAATGTATAAGATCAATGTTTACCTGAAAATGCGGCAAATTCCAAACAAATAATAAATTTTCTTGGCATACATCTCATTCGGTACACGTGAAGCTTAACACCAGTATGAAGGTTATGTTCGGTTGCGGTATCCATGGAGGTAGGAATTGTATCCCACACCAGACTGCAGCTCCATCTCTTTTCAAGTCGTTCATTGCCACAGTAGAAACGAAATAATTCTGCATTCATGAACTTCAGGTGCATTTAAAAAGTCTATAACATTAGTTAAAAATGTAAACATTTGGGTTTAATTATTTTTCTCAATTTCACCAACTTCATCAGCAGACAAATTTCTACCACCAATTACTTACTTCATTGCCGCTGTAACAAGCCCTCGGCACTTGTGTTTGTGATATTGTGTACTTTGTAGCCTAGGCTATGTAGTATGAACTGCATTGTTGCAGGCGCGAGCGACCTGATGCTGACGGACGAGGGTGTCTACCCCATGTCGCAGCTGACGCTTGACGGCGGAGTGCTGGTGCCTGTAGGCACGACCCTCGTCCTGGCGGCCCTAGTCTTCCTGCTCGTCATGTACCGTCACTACCCCACCGCCGTGGCCGTCACTGTCGCCGTCTGCATCACCGGGGTGGGGCTCTACCTGCTGGCGTTGTCGCTCCTCGACCAGTGGGCCGTCTACGAGTGACCACTACCCTCTACCTACGTCCCACGCCTGTCTTAAGTTATGCTTCATAATCGGCAACTGACCGGTGTTCCAGAGCTCCTGACAGCGTACAACGAAATGCTGGTCATGGGCTTTGACCTAGTCCTACTCGTATACTCACTTGCTACTTAAAGCCACTAACTAGCAATTTTGTAAAATATATACATGCTTATTATTCTCCTGTTGGAAAGTTTTTTTCTCTGTTCATCAAAATCCTGAAAAAAAAAATAACAAAATATATTATTGCCTACACCATATTATCTATTGTATTCCATAAAGGGGTGAGTGAGTGATTTTGGTCAGCGCTTAAGAGAAGTCCTCGACTGGCGTATGGCCGATGTTGCAGCGTGTCACGCGCATACAATTTTACGCGAAACCGCTTAAGTTATTCATATTATGTTTACCTACGAAAAGAACACACATTTGAAACTGTGCTTCTACTTTTTCAAAAATGCAGCACGCTTGATAGAAACATGATTTTCGGGCCTCTCAAAATGGTTAAAATCAGGTTTTTTAGACTGCTGTAACTCCGAAAATATTACTTGAATTCGTAAAGTGCAAAACGAGAAGCATGCGTTAGTCCTTACTTCATACTGTTCCAAAATAAAATATTGGGGCCACCGCTTAAAGTCCCATAGTAAAAAGACTACAACGGAAACCTTGCACGCCAGTTTGGCGCGCTGCGAATAGAGGCGATATGCTTCTCGTCAACCGTGGAACACTAGCTCTTATCGCTACGCTGTTACCACGCGTCAAAGGTGGAAATTTGACACCGCGAAGGACTCCTCTTAAGGGCGCCGCCTACCCACGCGTGAGAGGCTCAAAAGCAACTGAGCAGTAAGGTCGACCTTGGAGCGCACATGAAATGCCGCGCCGCCTCAACGAGCCAAGCGCTGAACTAGCGTGCAAGGTTCCCACCGAACAATTATTACTATGGGACATTAAGTAAGAGGTGACCATATAATTGTATTGGTGGAAAGTCTGCAACTAAGTTCAGTGCAGGTCGCAACCTGAGTTTCACATACATTCGGTTTTACATTTTTAAGTACTGACGTCTGAAAATGCCGTTTTTAGCCATGTTGGAGGGCTTAGAAACAGTGTTTTTAATGAGCTTGGCATCTTAACAGTGAGGTCTCGACCTTGTCTGAAGTTTGTTTTCTTTTTGTACGTCGCACATTGGACACGCGTGGAATATTTTCGTAGAAAAAACCTGTTTACGTACACACTGCACAACGCATTTGAAGCGTGAGGTAGCCGGCCGCCTTAACATCGAGGTCTTCAGCACTGGTGAGGGGTGACCTGAGGTGAGTATGGAGTTTCACTACTGGAATGAAAGGACGGGGGAAACGGGAGATACCCGAGAAAACTCGCCAACCAGCGGCATCGTCCGGCACGATTCCCACGTGTGAAAATCCGGGGACCGAACCCGCCGGGAATTAAACCCGGATCGACGTGGTGGGAGGCGAATAGTCTGACCATTCGGCCACCGCGGCCCCTATATTCCATATAGGACGAGTTAGGACTGTGTGTGTGTTGATGGTTTGTAAAACAGCTAGTGTCAATTGTTTCAGTGAGATTAATGCTATCCAGAAAATCCACGATAAAGTATTTTGATTACGATTAAGATGTTTTAGTGTTTAGACACTTTTTAGGGTTTCGTTGCTTTCTGTTCAATAATTTGTGATTTTGTCAGAAGAAATCTATTTTAACACCTACTTTCAGGACAGCACACTTTAGGAATATCAGAAAACAGATTTACGACATAGATTCATAAGCGATCACGATATAAAATTAAGGATGTTCACGTGGCCATTATATTCTATTAATCTATTTGCACGACATAGTGTTCGTTTTACAGACATTACGTCTTGTGACTACACTTTCCACTTGTAAATTTTTTTATCTCTCACGGTTTTTACATAGCAGCATGCCAAAATCAGAATTCACAAGTTACAGGAACACGGTAGTAACAAGAGCCAAGTGTCTTACTCGAATAAAATAATTTACACTGAAATAAGATATTATGATGGGAAATATGCTAAAATAGTTAAAAAAAGCACAACAGTCCTTTTGTATTTTTTTAATTGCCGTAAATGAAGTAAATTGTCATCAATTTCTGATTAAAAAAATACAAAGGAATCTCATTGTGTGCTTTTAAATATTTTAGCAAATTGCCCATAATATATCATTTCAGTGCAAATTGTTTCATTTGAGTAAGACACTTTGTTCCCGTAACATGCAAACTTTGACTTTGTCATGTGACTGTGAGAAAACGACGAGAGTTAAAAAAAGTTACAATTGGAAAATGTAGACACAAGTAACGTCTATAAAGCGACAACTATGCCGTGGAAATATAAAATTATGAATTTCAGCCACGTGAACGCCCTTCAGACTCTCCTTCCTAATTCATCCTGTATAGCTATTCACACACATTAAAAAAAATAAAATAATATTGTATTGTACGTTTGTCTCTGATACAACGGCAACACTTAATCTATTTCGACTTTCACGAAACACACAGCAGCAAAGTTGCTAGAGTGAATTGTATACTTACTATCAGCGAACAAGTATGTTCATTGCTCTCTTCCTTCATTTGATTTAATTTGCTGCAGTGACATTGTACTCAAAACATACTTAACAATTAAAAAATTGCTACGCACTGTAATTTTTAAAACATACATTCCGAAGGAAAAATTAGGCTCAAGAGAACACTTCCCTGTATATGTATGTGTGCCCGTGTGTATGTATGTGTTGTGCGCATGTATGCATGTATTCATGTATGTATGCATGTATGTAGTCCCCCGAATCGCATTTCATCAAACGTGGTATAGATGTAGTATTTACTAAAGTGACTTAATCTTAATATATAAAATGAAGTGTCCTGACACACTCACTCACTCACTCACTCACTCTTTCACTCACTCATCAACGCACAGACCAAACCGCTGGACCTAGAACCATGACATGTTTAGGGAAGCTTCCCCTTGGCCCGTAGGCACCCACTAAGAATGGATTTTTCGAAATTCGATAGTTAAGGGGTTGAAAAGGGGTGAAATATGTTTTTCATTAATCCATGATTTCTCCTAAACAAGTTCAGATAGTGAGTTGACTTTTTCTTTAAAATGATGCTTAAGTAAATATCTAAAAAGTACATTTAGAATTTTTTGAAATTCGTCTTTGAAAGCTGTTGAAAAAATAAAACGGGCTTTTAATTAATCCCACTTATCTCCTAAACTAGCGGAAATATTGAAATGATTTTTGCTTTAAAATAAATCTTACGTAAATATAAAAATAGCAATTCTAGGATTTTTCGAAATTCGTCCTTGAAAGCTGTTAAAAAAATATAATGTGTTTTCAAATAATCATCTGTACCGCTTATACCCGTTGAGATATCGAGATGATTTTTTTATACGAATGAAGCTTATGTAAATATCTACAAATCAAATTCAGGATTTTATGAAATTCAAAAATTGATGTTAAGAGCAGTAAAATGTTAGTCTCCCGAAAAAAAGAGAATGATCACGGAGAAATAATTTAACAGTTGTTTCTTTTTGCTAACCTACTCATAAATATAACCTCTTTGGACTGTAGCCTGTACATACGAAACAATTATCACGGCCTGCCTTAAAGCATTCACTCAGGTATTGTATAAAGTTTGTGGTGTGGGAGGGGTGGGATTACGGATTCGTACCCCGTGCAAGACTTTGCGGTGGGAATTACTATGACATCATACGAGCATATTGCGCGCGTTCTTTACGCTGAGCTAAGACAATGTATAGTTCACTGTTATTGAGTACGCTAGCTGTTAAATGCCTTCATCACATATTATGTTATCCGAAGTTACTGTTTACCTTACATAATTTCACGCGGGCATAGCCGCAGCCGGCCAGCTAGTTTTTATATATTTTGTTCACACTGTGTTTGTTTTTCCAATATTGCCGTTATTTTAACTTTTTTGATCAAACAAGATTTGTAAGGAACCTTATATTTTTTACTTTAGATTTACACGAAATTCGGTACACATAAAGTACTTAGTAAGGTGACTTTACTTATATGTGTCCGTTTGAATATGTTGTGAAATATTTTTTTCAGAATTTTATCAAACTTGTAATTTGTAACCTCACCCATCTTTTTTTTTTTTTTTTTTTTTTTGCTTTGTGTCAAGAAAATTTTGCCAAAATGTTGCACATTTAAAACATTTACTCATTATTTTATATCTCGGGCAACCATCACACCAATTTCAACAAAACTTTTATGTTTTGATAGATCGTCGTGTCATAAGACTACGTAGGCGTTTAAATGGTAAAATCACTTGATATTGCAAGACTCTATAGTTGGAAGAAAACGGAGCTAAAAGAAAATCCTTGAAACCCGTAACGGACACGAGAAAAAAACGTGCTATGGTTTGCAACTTGCTGGATCAATAACACACGTTAAAAATAACTTATGCCAATTTAGATACCGTGTTTAGGGGCAATTTTAGAGCAGCTTTGGAGATTATGTATGAGAGTTTTTTCGACGACTGTTTCATAGTTGTTAGTAATGCGATAACGTGTTATTAAGAGTGTCTGAGTCTGAAAAAAATTTCCACTGCCCGTCCAATTTGCGAGGGCCAGACCTTGGTGCGAAAGAGAAATGAGTAAGGAACGTTGGGTTGATTGCCATGCCGCCGAGGGGAAGAGCGGAGGGGAGGCGGGATGGTGGCCATCATGAGCCTCGGGGCAGCAGCAGAGAAAACATAAAACGAAAACTCGCTCGAGAGATGTATTGTCCTCGAAAGGGAAAATCGACAAAAAAAAAAAAAACCTTGGACGTACGGGCGAAGCGGGAAAGTGCGATAAATTTTCAGGGTGGCACATCCGATCAAATTACTTCCAGTGTGCTTGGAAATAAACGCTGTCCACTCGCCGACCGGGACAGTATTTAAAACTCGAAGTTACGACTCGAATAAACTATAGCACAGCTACCTGTCTTCGATCTGTGGGATAAACTGCTTACCTTACAGATGACCAAACGTTCACTCACTGATTTTATACACACGTATGACTAAATAATTATAACAGGGAAACAAGTACATGTACAGTTTTGATAACACGGAAACGTTTAGTGTATTTAGATTTTATTTTAGGAAACCACAATGTGTTTAGAAATCGTGAATTGTATTCAATCCTATTGACACATTAGAGATGAACGTACACCGTAGAGTAAGTTAATTTGTGTTCGATAATGCAAACGCTTATTATTTGGAATGCTGTCAATTGAACGGCCAAGTAGTTCAAGTTGTGTTGTTATAAATAAGAACGGCACCACAGGAATATGCATAACACTTATTTACATTGAGATTATGGATGACACTTCATCTTCTTGTTAAAACGGCTGAGGTAATACCTTCCAACAACTGACAATTCTGATTGACTCACTCTAACTAGGACAGTTGTTTATGCATGTAAAATATTTGTATCAGAAGACAATCATTGCCATCTTTGTGGCATCAAACTGACGCTGCTGATGTAGAGTCAAATTTAACAATAACTTCGTCCCATTGCTCGTATGTTTAACATATTTTCTGGGGTACCCAATACTTAGTAAAAGTTAAAAGTTCAACTGCGATGCTTTTTTTTTGTAGCGCAAGGTAAATAGAATAGACATTATAATAGAGAATTTCATATTTTTCTTCTCAGAACTTTGTAAAAGCGAAAAATAAAATAATTCAATGTGGCGACTGATGCCAAACTTTGAAGGGCTTGGCACGGGCTGGAGCATGTTGCTGTGGATTGCTATATTGGACAATGCCAACCTTCCCAGTTAATATGACTCTTCTGATATGTAATTGTGGAAAACAGCTTCAACGACCTTCCTCAGTAACAAGAACCAGCCCGCAAGCTAAGCGTTATACATCATTTACTGTGAACTTTAGTGCAGAAACAGTGCATTTTCCGACATGTCTTCATATAATATATTGTTCCTCTAGATGTGAAGATTGCACCTCCAAAATATTGACTCACAATTTAGCAACGCCGTGTACATGTAGGCTCGACAGGGATAAGAGTCCAACCTACTTTATTTCGACATGTGAATCGCTATCCTAGCTTACGCCAGTGTTCGGAGGTAGGTAGCGCCTAATTAACAGCGAAACACTTAAGAGTTAGTAGACGACGATAGCTTTTTTTTTACGTTTGACGCACGGAAACGGGGAAGACGGTAAATCGAATTCGCCTCTAGGCGCTAAGAACAAAACTAGCGTGCTGTGTTTTCACAGACTGTGTTTTTCAATGGGACTTCAAGCGATGACACTGTTATTTTATTTGTGGAAAGTATGTGGTAAAGTTCAATGCAGGTTTCTATGATTTTGTTTTACGATTGCGTATGATATTTTCTCAGCTACAGCAACGTGAAACAGTATTTTTTTAAAGCTCTTTCGAGGAACTAGTAAATCGTGTTATTAATTATCGGACGGCATTTTTTAAATTACAGGGACACAGTTTGAAGGTTGCCTTCTTTTCGTAGATAAACGAATTGGAAACATTATTACTGGTTACCACGAAAAAATACTTTCCGTACTACGCTACAGCCCGGCTTACGCTCCTGGTCCACTCAGAGGATCAGATAATCAATAAGACGGAAGAGGGCAACCTTCGTGTGATTTGATGAAACATCTCCGAATTTTCTGGAGTGTTTTCAGAAAATCATGAAAAGCCGATATTGGGAAGGCCGTATCCGGGCTTGGCCCCAGGACCTCCCGAATACAAATCTAGTACATTACAACATGCCAAATATGCCGCGTTAGTTTCAAGTTGGTGAAGAACGCCGTGTTGCAGCTGCGACAGACCTACCAAGTGGCTCTGTAAATACCGTTACCTTAATAGTAAAACCTAGTAACTCCATTTCGTATCCATTCAGAAAAAAAAGAGAGAAAAACTATTTTACTTCCCTCACACTGAGAAAAATTACATAATTTTGTACAACATTATTATAAATGAAAATTTTTTATCTACTGTTAACAATATTTCTTTGTAAATACCTTATTACGATGGTTAAAGAGGGCTCGAATGTCCAATCTTCAAAATGTGGAATTACGAGCTTTTACTGTTAAGGTAACGACATATTAGTTTTAATAAATTGTTAAATAATCCATTTTTCAAATATTTAACGAAACACAATGGGAATATATATTCCTGATTAAAGGTAAGTTAGTGGCATACAAACAATATATTACGATTTAGTTGAAAATTTGTTTTATTGATTAATAATTTATAACCTCGATAAAGGACATACAATTTTTTTACGATTGTGTTAACAATAATTAATTAATGCTTCTTGCTATATTGATTAATAATTTAAAAAATGGATTAAGTTTTGCCGGCCTCTCAATTTTTTGTTTTGTTTTTGAATCGAATGAGAAATCCTTAAATAAGTAAAACCAAGCATTGGACGCGTTATAGGTTTGTAGGCTGGATGTAGCACGCCAAGTGCGCAGTTTATATTCCACGGGCAAGGAAGACCTTTTGTTCCGGGTGCTTATGAAGTCGGTGAGATATGTTTTGTTTGTGCTGCGGGCGTACTCTGGTGGCACGGGTGTTAAAGCTGTGTGTTAGCGGCACTACCTCAGGACAGAGGGGTTGCAGGGAGGTAACATCGCGCACGTGCGGCCGCGCAGAGTTGTTAAGAGAGCGCGCCCAGCAACTGATGTCAGCAAGCCGTCTGGAATAATAATAACCTTCCTCTTTCTTCTTTAGTACGAACATCCTCCCTTCCCGAATATTACAACTCGGCGGATGAATAAAAAAAAAAAGAGCCAGGGTTTATGTGCTGAAAACTGTACTGTAGACGAATACATGCTGAGTCAGGTGAATGTTAGTAAGAAGTTAGTCGAAAATGTGTTTTGGATTTTTCGGTACAGTGAATATAGTGTGATGAATGCTACCTTGAAATTCGGCTTTAAATTTACCTTAATTTCTTTATCATACTACTTGAAACTCCGAAAAAGAGTCTAAACCACGAAACATCGAGAAGTTTTTTTATATTGTTTATGGAAAATTAATTTTGTTGTAGATTTTAAGGCTAGCTTAATATTAAGTCCACTTTATTCCTTTTTCTTGGAAGAAATTGAAAAAATAACATATTCTACAGCCGTTTACATAATATATCACTACACAACATTTAAACATTCTGTCGTGACTAATCTTGTACAGAACATTTAGATGCATTACACTTAACTTCTCGAACTTCTGTACAAGAGGAGGTGATCCGCGCTATTAAACTGTATATTAACGAGCAAATTTAAGTATGACAAAGAACTTGTTATATGAACATTGCAAATTTCTGTAAATGAATGTAACAACTAGCTTTGTAAATGCTGAAGCATTTTCTGTTGTCTGTTTCCAAGATAGTTGTTTTAATAAAAAATGAAAAACTACAAGAATATTTTCCATAAAATTGCTAACTACATGAGCAAAAATCGACTTAATCAGGATAAACTTCCGAGATGCGTCGATAATAGTCTACACGTGTAATGACCAACAGTTATACACCTTCTGTCATCCATGTAAATTCACGAAATATATATGGAATATTGCTCCCGTGGAAAATGATAGAGAATATGTGTAAGGGAAAATATTTCAAACATTACATGAATGAATGGAATGAATCTAGAACACGATATCTCTTACATCCAACAAGAAGAGTTTCATTGAACCTTCTTGATATTTTTCAAGATAAGAGGGCTACTTACGTCTTCAAACACTAATAAATCAAGACACCTATTTTGCATTATCTTTTGTACTTACGATATGGGCCTACAGTATTATACCTACCACGTCAGAATTTAAGATTACAATTCAAATGTTTAAATAAAAAAAAAAACTTTTAAGACGCCCGTCTACTGGTCGTGTGTTTGTGTGAGTGAGGCACTGCGCCAAGGGCGATGTTGGCAGGCTCATCTGGTGCGGTATCACCTCTACTGCAAGACTCAAACGGCGTGCAGTGGTATCGTAGATTTCTCGCCTGACTGGCACTTTCAGTGGTGAACCCCTGTTTTCTTACCGGTGAAAAGTTTTACTGTACTGTCGGACACTAAAGTCTACATACACCCTGAAAATAACACTGCAATTCAAAATCAATCACGAAATAAATATGTATTCACTTTCTGTAACATAAACAGACATTTTAGGAACTGGAAAGCAACACACACACATATATATATATATATATATATATATATATATATATATATATATATATATATATACTGTATTCTTAATAATAGTTCCATTTACTGACGTCTTGAGCATATAAATGAATAACCATCCAGGTGCAAAAGTAAACATACACTTTAATGTTTTACACTTTCAGGGACGATTTAATATTTTGTATTTCCGCCTTCTGCTTCTATCACAGCTTCCAAACGTTGAGGCATAGATTCCACCAATATTTTTGTGTCCGCAGATGTAAATTTATTCCACTCTTTTACTAAGGCAGCTTTCAGATCATATTTACTTTTGCATTTGTATTTATTTTTCCTATGCTTTTGTTCTCCCCAAAGATGTTAAATTGGGTTAATGTCTGATGACGGGGGAAGGGAATGCAACTGTTTTGGTACATTGTACAATAGCCATTCTTTTACGACAAAGGCCGTATGCTTGGGATAGTCTTGCTGAAACACCCAGTCTGTTCCTAGTCCCAGATTCTCAGCAGATTGTTTCAAATTCTCCTTCAGGATGGTGAGATACTTCCAGTTTTCAATAATGTCCTCAATAAATACTTAAGTCCCAATCCAAGCTCAGGACATGGAACCCCACACAAGAATATTTCCACCACCATGCTTTTCTGTTGGGACAAGAATTTCTCTTTTTCAAACTTTCATTCTGTTTTCGCCACACCATTTGCGTTCCATCGCACTGGAAGATGTTGAATTTACTCTCATCCGTGAATAGCACTGTATTCCAAAATATGGAATCTTTACTTCGATGCAGAGTTGCAAATTCTAGGCGCTTCTGTTCATTTACCATGCTTATGAACGATTTCTTCCTTGCTGTTCTACTTTGAAATTCATGATTTTTCAGAAGTCGTCGTACTGTGATGGGATGAACAATTTTTCCACTAGTATTTGCGACATCTACTGCCAACTCCGTGGCTGTAATTTCGGGATCTGCATTCACTTGTCTGACGTTGTGCCAGCGCTCCGTGTTAGATATTTTTGTTGGTCTTCCACATCTAGCTTTGTTTTCTACACTTCCTCAATCATTGTAGTTTCTTATTTCAGTCTGGACACTTGCATGGCTCCTTATTACAATTTCCCCAAATTTAGGCAGTGAGAAGACCTATTTACGGAGCTCAATGATATTTTTCCTCGTCTCCACTAATATCTTAGTTCTTTTTGGATCCATGTTATGCGGTCGAATTATGTATTGCAATACACGTGTACTGTATCCGGAAACCGCACAAATTTCACTTTGCTCACTGAAACGTCTCTCATACAACTGAAGAAAGACTCGAAGTGTATGTTGACTTCTGTACTGCAGTAAACACTCAGTTGCATATATCACACTCGTAGTGCACGATACTGGTCTGAGTACATTGGTTTTTGTTGTTGTGGAAGTGGACGCGGACATAGAATTGCTCGGTCACCTCTGTGCATTCAGGGTTGTACCATATATACTACACAATGGGGTTGTATGTAAACTTTAGTGTCCAACTGTAAGTACAGTGCCTGATTTTACGGTAGTAACTATGACTCTCTGAAAACTACAATGGGAGGAGAGAGGCGGCAAGCGCTTGAGGTGTCGGAGAGGTCCTGTTCTCTCTAGTATCCGATGCTTAGCCTGCCTATCATAGTTACGGAACGACCCACACATGCGTCTCAAATAGCCTCTGTGGGGTAAGGCGATCCTCTACCTCCTCGTGGTACCGCTGGCACAGCTAAAGAGGACAACGCCGAAAGGACGGGGAGAAATCCCAGGGTCTGTCTCCTTGAGCAAGAGACAGATGAGAAAAGGACTTGGGGGTCAGGTTGGGAAACAGAGCGCCCGCCCGAGCCTGAGAAGAATGGAGAAGAGAAGAGGACTTCGTTGGTGGTCATCCCCCGAAGGAATCGAATCGACCCCAGGACACTCGGGTGGAGAAGCTTGGTTGCTCTCCCGTCGCTGGAAACCCTTGTCTAGCCTACCCTCTTGCACTGTCAACATCTGAAACAGTGCTGCCGTCCGCCGCTGGTAAGAGGGAGGTGTGCAGACATGCTATGTGTGTTGTTGGGGCTACCCCCCCCCTTCAACTTTGCTCACTGGAAAGGTACAGATAGAGAAAATGAGCCTCGGATGGGGGTGAGCCCAAGCAGTGGCGCCCCCAAACAAAGGACGAGGGCCGGAGTTGCATCACAACCTCCGGCCGACAACATGCAAGAACATCAGCATGAGGGAGAGGGACAGCAGGCGAGTCTGGCGGAGAGATGCGAGAACTGTGGAGTCAGTCTGGCTGATCGAACCCTGCCTGTGCGTAGTTTTTCATATATAACAATTTGAAAAAGCTATTCTAAGCTATTTTGAAATATTTTTTCTAATCGACATGATGCTTACGACCCTTCAGTCATCGATTGAAGTGTATTTTCTTATCGTACATTGACACAATGGGCATATGTGGAATAGTTTCTTAAAATAAGACATATTTACGAACACGCTGCAACGAATTTAAGCGCGTGGTAGGCGAGGCCCTTAAAACAAGCAATTTCAGACAACGTTATCACCAAACCAACAAAATCATCAGTCTTAATAACCACAACCAACGATGAATTAAAAAAAAAAAAAAAAAAAACATTTTCCTATTCAAAACCTAATGTAACTATGATCTTCAATTACTTGATGTCTACTCCTTTACGCATTTATATACAGTCTATACCGTATAAGAACTCCAGTATTTGACATATCACATAAAACATTTTCAGCTTTCCAGCTGACAATCAAAACATTTCAACAGTCAAGGTGTGAAATCCAATATATGTTGTAATTTTCTTTTGATAATTTTTTAGATCGCAGACAAGTAATTTCTTTTCGATACTGGCTGCACATAAATCTTACTAGTGTTAGGCGGACAACGTTAACGGAAAGTTATTTCATATTGCAGCAAATGATAGCCCACTCTTCACTAGTTTAGTTAATATAATTCAAACATTAACATTATTTATTGTATATTATTTTGGTATACTCAAAATTGTAACATTTGATGGCATTACAAAATAATGTATGGGTAACTTTATCTGTTTTTTAAATTTTTATTGGACACATAAAAAGTTTAAATAACAACAAACTAAAGTTGCAAAAACATACGGCAGTGCAAGAAAACATCTTTAAACTAAAATAAAAAATAAAATAATACATGCAAGCATTAATTCAACTATTTTTCTTGTTGCCTTCAATTTGGTTCTGAACTATCAGATCATAAAGCAGTAGTTTAAGTTTCAAGTAACAGACTATCGAAAAAATGTACCTTTTGTGGGTAGGGCCTACCTTCGAAATATCAGTGTTATCACCGTCGTGCGACTCACAAAACTACTTGTTAACATATTTCTTATAGACTACACAGTAAAAATTTGTACACTCACAACCTAAACGGAAATTATATGTCAACAAAAAGCGTAAGTAATAAACAAACATAGGTAAGCCTAATTGTCCAAATCAGCTTTACATCTTTTGGTAACACAAATTATTAAAGACGTACAATTGAATGGCCAGCAAATACACAGGCTTAAGTATTCTGGCCTTTTCTTTTGATAATATGTTGGCCTGTACTTTTGCAGCTGATAGGCACAAAATCTCACGTGGACTTGATATTCAATTGTAGACTACCACTTTCTTGCTTAAAAAAACATTAAACACGGACTTTTTCGTACAAATAGAATTTATTGAGTCAACGACTTGAAAAATCATATTTACATACAGGCCTACAACAAGAACCGTAAGTGTTTACCCACAAATTCTGTTAAAATAAAAGGTAGGTAACGTTTTATTCATTTTCTGTAGCACTTTTCTCTGGACGGATTACTTTTTTTTTGTAGACATGCCACGCTGCTGCAAGGCTGAACATTTTTCCAGTTCCCTCTTCCGAAACGCGTCTTAAAATATCCCGTTGCCGTTGGCAATTACAGGCCAGGTATTTTAATCGCTACATTGCAATATATTAAATATACTCAAAGAATACTAAAATAACACCTTAAAAGAAAATAATCACAAACTCAATGGAACAAACGAATAACTCAAACACTAGCAAAGGGCAATGCTTTGTTTATGTTACAGGTCGACTGATAACGGTGCGGTTGTTTGTAAATTAGTTATAAAATTACACGATTTGAATAGAATAAAATAGTTAACTAATGCTGGAAACGGAGCCATGTTATTATATTACGTTTCCTCCAAAACGCTTACTTATTTTTCACGTATAATACACACTATTTTCAACGTCGGCGATAGAAGTTAACCGACTTGTTGATCAGGGTTGCCACTACTGTTTCATCAGGTCCTACGATCACGTTCTGTTTTTTTTTTAATCGTCTGTTATTCTGCCACGTGTTTGGCACGTGTTACAAATATTGGTAGCATCGAATGTCGAAATACGGAATTCTTTCATGGGATAGACAGTAGACTGATTTTCATTTGCGGCACTTGCAGTTCATGGCAGATTGTAGTTATTAGTTTCGAACATTTAAGTAAGTTTCGATGATCTTTGAGAATTTATATTATGATCAAGCCCAAGGAAAACTACACAATCACAGTTAAGTATTGAATTCGTATATTTTTAAGATTATGATAGTTTCGTAAATACTATTCAGAATCGTCACTATTCTAATGGTTACTATTCAGACATTTAAAACACCAAGAATGTTGTAATAAATATCTTGTAAAGTGCCCACAGTATGAGAGTTACAAGTACAAATAATGTACACAGTACAGGACACTTGTCATATTTCAACTTTTAAACCGAGTAACGGTTGAGCATTGTTACTATACAAGTTCTGTAACGTCAGTATATAATTGACTATTTCTTTGAACTACATATATAGGAACACTACCGTTTTTGTCTGGTAAAAAAAAAAAAAATACCATACCAATTTCTTAACACTCCTATACATCGGTGAGGTATATTTACATATATTTGTTTTTTTACAGTAGGAAGTTAGAATGTCCTAT
Source organism: Medauroidea extradentata (assembly GCA_003012365.1). Taxonomy (NCBI): domain Eukaryota; kingdom Metazoa; phylum Arthropoda; class Insecta; order Phasmatodea; family Phasmatidae; genus Medauroidea; species Medauroidea extradentata. The sequence continues at coordinate 24,586 of PNEQ01065196.1, forward strand.
TTTGGATCAAGACGCTGTAGGTTGTATGGGACTAATCACACTATTCGTCGTATGGTCAATATGATCCAACCTTAGCAGTATAAAGAAAATGCTACGGTGAGGAGTGTTTTAAAACTACAGTGTTAATTTTCGTCGAATTCACCTTCACACATCACAGGTTACGATTTTATTTATATTTGTACGTGTTGTATTTTCTAATTTCACGCAAGATGTGCCTCTCGTAAGATCTCACACAAGAATTACTTACGCAGGGCTGGCATCTTATACGATTTTAGCACTCTTTTTTTTTTTTCAACGTGTGAAGCTAGCATTACACTCTAAAATATAGTTTGTAAATTTGCCACACGTACGTAGGAGCTCTAAGAAAGTAGGTATGGTAGAATAGTTTCCCAAACATCCATTGTAGCACTCCTGAACTATTTTATAAAACAGTCAAATGTATACTGAAGTTACCAGACTTGTATTGCGACAAGTGTAAGAGTTTGCATATTTACAAGGCGGAAGTATGGTAACTGTAACTGCGTTTAAGTTAATAACTTCCAAAACAATTTAGGAAGTTTTTTTTACAGTGAAACGGATGTTGCAAAATTACATGTCAATATTGTAGAGGAACAGTACTCACAGCTAGAGATAAAAATATATTATATGAAGATATGTTCGAACTACAGTTCACAGTACATGATGTAACCGGGCACAACGACCTGACTGGATCATGATAATGTGGAATACCATTGCAGCTATTATTGGCAACTATAAAGCAGACGAGTAGTTTATAGTTGGACTGTAGACACTGTCTGATGTAGCATTCCACACTATCATGAGCCGACAGGCGCGCCATGCGCTGTAAGTCATGAGTAGAGCCAGTGATTTTTGGTGAAAAGAATTCTGCATCAATTTGTTTCAATGCCTTATGTGCACATCTGTTTCTCTGCTTCATGGTCAATATTGGAAGTTTTTAATGTTCGGCGTCTCGGAGTCCTACCCACAAATCACGGACGTGTGGTGTCGCGGTAACATTGTTCTGGTTTGTGCAGTCAAATGAGCCACGCCTCTTTCCAATTATATTTCACCAGTAACTACGAAGAAGTGTTGCGGGTGTGCACGTAAGGCATTGAAACAAGTTGTTGCAGAATTATTTCCACCAAAAATCACTGGCTCTAGTTATGAGACATGCAGTACAGTCATGGTGCGTTTTCGGACCTACGCCCATGTTACATTTTTATTCCTCTATATGTGAAATTTTATTCCCCTTAAATACCGACATCCAATTCAGCAACAGCCTGTAATTCGCAGGAAGTTCTCTCCTTGCAGTAGACTGTTTGATGGCATCTGTTAAAAAAATGTGGCAGCTACAATATATATTTTTTATTCACCTGCTAAATTATTTTTGTTCGCGCCACAAAACCATTTTGCGGTCATCACTGAAATACTGTGATCACGAACAAATTATATTGGGTTTCCGTCGAAACAATTTGGCTGGAAACACTTTTAGTCTTTCAGTGTAATTTACGAACTTGCTTTGTTAAGTAGATTATCTTAAATTGCTGCTTTAATGCTAGCGAAAGATTTCATATTAAGTTGTAAGACAAAGATAGCCACGCTAAAATTTAAATGCATTTAGCAAATGTTCCTTAACATCCCATGCTTTTCTATTTAAATCCACAGTATTACATTTGTGAAAGTGGCTGCTGTACGACTTTACGATTCTCCTCCCTACAGATGATGTTACGCCTATGTTTATGTTCGGTATACATACAGTTAGTCATATTACCAATGCAGAAAGAATAATAGAGTTTATCTATGATCATTGAACAGTTTTTGCAATCGGCAGACTTCTGAAGTTCTTCAAATTGTTCGTGTGCCTAAAGGTGAGAACAGATGAAAGTTCCCGAATCTTCGCGTTTGTTGTCGTAGAAGGGAGCCTATTACTATCGTATGTTATAATCGTTATCTTGTTTGTCTACAACCATTTCTGTTGCTGTGTTCATTTGTGCTGACGTCGTTACCTTTGTCCATCTTTATTGCCATTTTCACGCACCTCGTTTGGTCCTTGTCTGATTTGACTTTAATTTTGGTTTTGTTTCTGGCTTCCTTTTTAAACCGACAATATTCCTATTTCAGAATTATCAGTACGTGTGTTGCTATAGCCATGTCTGGTTTCTTTGGTTCGTTTCTTTCTTTGTGGTGCTTATTTTAACGTGATTAGTTCTATTACGTAACCTTCAGTTTTCTGCGACTCAGTAACACTCGCTAACAACAGCGTTTATACAACAAAACACTTCATTTTGTCAAGAGTATATCACTTCGTACAGCTTGCAGGGCCACGAACAAAAAAAATGAATGCTACATGTTCAATATTCTGATTTTTCCCGATATCAGGTTCGCAGAGAAATTGTCGTACGAAAGTTTGTGCGATGTCGGTGTCTCCCAAGAGTTTCATGAATTGTAACTTGCGTCTTGTAAAAGATGCCGAAGAAACTTTATTTGAGCTCGGAGAAGTCTTCAGTTAAGAATTTGCTTGTGTTCAGTTATATCATAGACGAACGACTGTACTTGAACGTATTTTCCCAGGGAGTGCTCGAAACTTTAATCACTGTTCCGTACATGAAATATGATTATGGATTGTTTACTGAAACAAACGCTTTTTACAGAATCTGAAAAAGCTAAACTGGGTATTGCCATGATGATATTTATGTGTAATAATTAAGAAAAAAAGGTGGTAGTTGTGATAGCTGCAGCCGCATTACTCACGTCACTCTACGGTAATCCGAGTTCGATTCCCACTGGGATATCTTCTGATTTTCACATGTGCTAAACGTGGCGGACGGTGTCGTTCGCCAGCAGGTTTTATCGAGGAAATCCTGCTTCCCACGCCCTTCTTATTCCGTCACTTAACTAACGTAGGGTTTAATTTCATGTTATCAATAAGGGCTCGGTACTTTTTCGGCTCTCAGTCAGAAGTCTGCACTCAGGGTGTGATACCCTGTCCTCGGCAACACTACCCACACAATATTAATTAAATTATTTACAGAACAGTGATCAGTTTTATTAGGTAGCCCGTAATAAGGTTGATTATACTACTGTACTAGGAAGCCGAATGTTATTAGTTCGAGAAAGGACAATTTCTGCCGCTAGTTGCTCTGGAAATGGTTAATGGAGCTATAAATCAGGTGTCATTTCTGGTTTGTGATAGTAACAATTATTTTATTATTTTGAAATTAACATTTAAAACTTGCAATTACTATATCAACGATTTTGTCGCGAAAAGATTTTTTCACCAATTTGTTTCAGTGCCTTACGTGAACATTGACAGTCCTGATTCATGATTATTAGCAGCGTGTCTTTGTTCAGACACGTCTCTCATTTGACTTCTCCAATCATAATGATGTTATTGTTACACAATACGTTTGTGAATTGCCAGCAGAACCTCAAGAAAAGCGAGCGTTAAAACATTCAGTCACTCACCATGAAGCAGAGCTGCGGATCAGCAATCATGCATTGAAACAGAATGATGTATAGAAACCTTTATTTTACAAAAAAAAAAAAATTAAATCAAACATTTTTACCTAGCTTAGATAATGATCTTGCTAAAACAATAACTTATTTAAAGTGCCTCCTTACCAACTCTATACTCCAGCATAATTCCCTTGTCAAAACTCGTCTGTAAGAAGATCAGTATCGTTCAAACCTGTAGTAGAACAAGCCTTACCCAGGGTGATAACTAACCTCTTTCAAAACCAAATAAACAATTCAATATGGCGACCGCCTGTTCTTCGTTCAGGGTATTTAAACGTCTCAACCCGGATTCTACACTTCACTCCATCTGGGTGACTGGACAGGGTTATCTCATTCCACTCTTACTTCAGCATAAGCCCGGCTGTTGTAATAGTAACGTTTAGCTAGGGATATTTCAGCGAACTCTAAGTTGAATCAGGATTGAAATGTCACTATAAACATACTAACAGTAAATGTACATTTTCAAGTAGGTCGACAAAAAAATTAAGGACAGGGATGCATGGCCATATTTCCTTTAGAGTGTTTTCTCCGCCACACTCATTTCTGAGGGCGACCAACCTTTTTGACAATTATTACTCTAAATTATATTTTACTACACCTTTTTACATTGTTAAATAATGAATTATTTTCCACATTATTTAACGTTAGCTGCAAGATAAAAATAATAACGCAATTTGTTCTTATACAGTATTCCAAGAAATGTAAGATAATATTGGAGTAAGTTATTATCCAACAATGTAAATAGATGAAGGAAGCAGACTAACATTCAGAGCATGTTATACCAACATTGTTGATATGCTTCAGGAATGCTTATAGCGAGGATATACTGTAGGCCTACCGTGCACCACTGTTAAGAGTTATCATTTGGCGATATAACAGGTTGTTCATCTTAATTTTTTTTTAATAACCATGCGAAACGGCTCAGTCGTAAAACGCTGGACTTGTGTTCTAGAGGACCCGGGTTCGACTTGCGGTCCAGCCATTTTTATTTCAGGTTTCCATCTCCCCAAATACTACCGTAAAACGCCTAAGACCGTTTATTTATAAAGGCTATTACTTTTACCCCTTGTTGTAAGTTCTCAAAACCAGTAATCTCGGCTTTGACGCGATGTTGAGCCACGCATGCTTCTAACAAATAAATAATATATATGTTTAATATGAATTACTCTTGCGTACTTACGGTTGCCGTTACCTTGTATTAAGTATAGACCAGGACACTGGTCTACCACGTATTGCGGTCTCTATTTCTGGGGCCCGAAGTGAAGAAATTTTGGTCAGCCCTCAGCATTTAGGTCTTTAGCGCTGGTGAGGGGTGGCACGATGTATGGAGCAGCGCCGTATTGAAGGGGTGGGGGAAACAGGAGATCCCTGAAGAAATCCGCTGACCAGCGGCATCAATCGGCTCGATTTATACTCGCAAAAACTTGGCGACCGACCCCGCCAGGAATCGAACACGATGGTCTTGGTGGGAGACGAGAGCATTAGCCACTGCAACAAAAGTCACCTCCCCCCGGGCACCGAACATAAGCCCGCCTCTGTGAATTCAAGCAACCCCGGCCATACCGGAATATGCTGGATCTGGGTGTCGCAACACCAATGCGGTTAAACGAGGTCTTCGAGAGCAACACAGCAGGTGTCGCGTCAGTGCAGTTGGCTTGCGCCGCGCCTTGGAAGCCGACATTTTAAAAGTTAGGAATCGCAATGACGGAGCGTCTTCTCCAGCCCATCTGACCGACGGCGACGCGACAGCGCAGACCCTGGACGTCCACGAGGACGTCCGATTAAGCGAGCTGCCCTCATATCGCCTATACATTGCTTCATGTGTATGTGACGTGTTGAATGAGGAAACACGAACCTCAAGCAAGTACTCAAGAATGTAGTAGGTTTCGTGGCATTTGGAAACAATTAGAAATAATATTGGGTGATCAAAGGGTCTCCAAAGCGTGGAGGCTGGAAACCAATAGTGAATTGTATCTATAGCTACCTCTTTTTAGTTTCATTAAGAGTTTGTTTTATATAAAGTTGAAATAAAACTTCAGTTGAGTTGCACAGTTATGTGAGATACTTGGCCTTTGTCCATACATTTAATCTAAAACTGCGTTGATCCGTTTATGACTGGCAGCGCCATCAGCTGGGGGCCGGTTAAATGTCACCACCTGCTATTTGCACCGACGCAGTGTAACGCAAGTGCAGAGCAAGTTAAACGGGTCCTCTATGGCATTACGTGAGTATTTAACTCCAATGCAGCACAACCAGACGCAACGCAGGTGCAAAATTTGCGTTGCACCCGTAAAAAGCGATATTTAACCGGCTCCCAGGACAATGCTGTATTTTTAGCTTTGCTGAATACCATTATAGTACCAGCGCCCCTAGCGCTAGGAGCACGAACTTCCTACTTGTCGATTCCGTTTACACTATGTTAAAACCACACTTCTGTACCCGTGGTGCATACAATTATTTAAGAAACTAAATTAATAAACATTATACCATATTTTAACTCCAGTCTACATATTTGTTATTGTAAGACATTTATCACAGCTACGCAATCAGCACCTAAAGGTGTCATCAGCCAAATTCTTGAATATTAGTCAGGGTATGTCTTAAATTTTTTACTGGAATATAAGTAACCTATGGTGTGTCAGTGGTTTTTTCTTCAAATTCCCTTAGTTTTGCATTCGATTAAGTTTTTTTAATGCCCACGTGTATCAGAGCTTGTCTCATCACCTTTGTTTAAATATTTTCTTGAAAAACGTTTTTGTACGTTTTCTACTCCTCTGTGCAGACCGAGGTTACAACTCGAAATATCATCTGTGTGCTCCAGATATTTTCTATGACAAATAAAACTAATAATAGTTGCTAGCCATTGAAATATAGCTTTAGTAAATGTTGTTCTGATAGATATATATGGCATTTTTTTTTCTGTTCACCCTTTCAAAAGAAAGATAGTGATGTCGAAATGGTAGGTGTTGTTTTTAAACACATTCCGAAAAAATTTAGTTTCTTAAATTTTTCGAACTTTTTTTTCACTTTGGTTCTTCCTACTGGGGGATTTCTCATCTCTTTCGCGAATTTACTGTTTTCCCCTTCTTTTCCTGCAATTTTCCGTCCGGTGTCTCCAATATGCTCCGTGATACGCGTCTGGGATGGGGATTCACACGCGTAAAATTTAGAGCACGCACAATAAAATTCCATACCACTTCCTCCGCAAGATATGATGATATATTATCTTTATTGTTGGTCGATAGTGAAGAATATATGGCTCGTATAACATGTCGTTTTAAACCGCAACGTACGGTTTCATATAAAGAAAAATTTATCCTTTCGTACTCTCGTAGATTATTGTGAATTTTTTTGGTTCCGAAAAATTGAGACCGGACGGGGGTGCACAGCGTGAATACGTCTTATATCAGTAATGTTTGCGAACTTGTTGCATAGAAATTTTTTGCTTGCCAACTGTTACAAAACATAATACCTTCTGTGATGCAGGGAACTGAAAAAGTATGGAACATAAACTTTATAAAATTATATAGTATTTTATTAATTAATCAGCATTCATATAAACCGGAACATCATGGGCTAGAATACCTTTATAATACGGCTAGCTAAAAAAATTGTTTTGAGTTAGTTACGAGGTATTTTAGAATTCATTAATATCAATATCGGATTTTTATTTCTGGGTTAAAATGTGTTGGCGACGTTCATGATGAAATAACGCGTAAAGGTAAGAGACTATAAAATTAGCAAAAAAAATATTTTCAATATACGCTTACTTATTGTTGCTGGGGCACCAATATTAAAGGAATTTTTAATTAACGTCCACTTCACAGATTTTCTCAAATTGGTTTAGGCCTATAAATATCTTTTGTCACAGGAATTTCTTAATTGAAATCACAAGCAAAGTTCTGTTTGATAATTGGCAGTAAAATACGAATAAAACCGAGGAAAAAAATCTGTTCTTTTTTTCGAGAGTTCTGAAAAACCAATTATTTTTTCTCTTCGGTCTTCCGATAGGGACCGGGAAACAAACCTATATTTTCCTCGTCGGCTTGAAATGCTAAATATCCGGAACAATGAGGAAACAGGATCGCAACTCGCTTATTACCGCGCTTACTAGGTCCTGCAGGCTCCATGGGACACGGGCACAAAACCCGCATCGGTTTATGTTTAATCCCGATTATGACTGGCGCTGACAACGCTGGACAGGCAGAGTAGAAAAGAGAACAGCAAATCGGTTGGTGCCCTCGTTTTTCCGCACGAGCTTCATTGATAAGTTCAACAAATGTCCAAATTTCCAACTCGAGGGTGGTACAGTATATTATTTAATATCTCCTGCAGATTCACAGTTCGGCATGGTTGTATTAAAAGTTACGTGGGTAATTAAACAGGCTTATACGTTAATAAGGGAGTCGTAAACACGTTCAGAATAACAGTAGTTTGAACATTTAAAAATGTCCTTTCTTAAATACCCACATAAATATACGCACATTCACATTCATGTCTTACATAAGCATTCATACACAACAAGGATGTTTATGAAACGAGTTGCGATACTTTGATGGATGTAAGCTGTTCTTTGGAGTATTTTTAAGAACTAACTATTATGTTAGAAATGCATATTTACACTATACAAATTCTTCCAAGACAAGTAATTATTTTCACGGTACGTGTTACGTAGTCAGTGGTAACAATGTTTTAAATTTGTCACAAAATACAGTTAAAGCTATTGAAATGAATAATTAGCAAATGTAATATAAATATGAAGTTTGACTTTGAAACCATGTGTATTTGTACAGACGTTTTACTTCAAAGTTCACTACATAAAACCACTCCCACGTGCATTCTTTATCATTCGCCAAAATATCTGCACTTACAGTTCTCCAAGAATAAATGTGTGTATTGTAATAATTTTTTCAAGTAAAATCATCAGCGGAATGTATTTTTTCACTGTGTTCTATAAGGAAGATTGTAATGTAATCACAAACGAACACGTGTGGCTGTAAAGTGTGCTTTCATCTTACCTCGTATGGCGAAACAAAACATTTGATTGAATGTGTAGACAGGTTTAGCCCTCCCGGGGCTCTCAGAATGATCCGCGTTAGCAATCCTGAGGATTCCAGAATGTGTGGGGAATCGAATTCAAAACAGTATTTAAAATTGCTGGCTACGTAGGCTTGGCGGAAGTTGAGAGGGATTGGAAGGATGATATCTATAAATGAAAGTTTTGTACATGCTTTAAAGTCAATGTGCATTTTATTTATTTTAAATTTTATTGGTATTTATTTGTGGCCGACAGCGAGGCTAGTAAAGGCCCTTCACACAACTTTCCCCTTGGACAGAAACTGGGAGGGTGATAGGCCTTAGCCTTCGGATGACCGGGGCCAGAAATCGAACCAAGGCCCTCCTTAACACGAGTACAACGTGTTACCGTGCGCGACTTTGCTTGATTAAATGTTTCGTTTTTATTATGTACCAAACTGTCATTGACGTTTGTTTACATCTTACGCTTTCAATTTTATTTTATTTTATTCAGATATAATAAATGCTGGTATATCACAATCGTATGAGAATTTTGACTAACCATAAGTGTTATTAAATTTAAAACATACGTTTTTATAAATACAATGGAGTACCCTGGAGTTAAAAACAAGTATGTTTTTCAGTCCTGTTCGTAAACAGATATATCATTCAGTTTTAGAAATAGGCAACTATATAATTGATGCATGGTCTCGACCTTCAGTTTATAGATTTTTCCCAGCTAATGTGTACAGTATGAGATTGGGTAAATGGCGTTAGAGAAACAGTGGCAAGAGGCGTAGGGAATCGAGAGGGGTACAGGGGAACATTTTACCCCCCTTCCCAATTTTGGGGGTGGTGTACAAGATATCACATGTACCCCGCTAAATTTGTCACTGAAAAGCAGTTGAAATCTGCGATAAGAACTCATTTTGTATTTTTTATTTATTTTAGCGACTGCACGCGTTTCTACACCTACTCTTCTGTCCAAATCATAATAGATTCTTCTGACTATGGAGGAAACTTATACCCACCATGGGGATAAAGAGGAAGGGTAGAAGTTATGACTAATATTCTGACCATCTCCTGCACACAGAGAGAACAGTTTCCAGTGAAATCAGTGAGATCTATCATCGCAAATCCGTACATAGTGTGCAATAGAGAATGGTGAAATGAATTCTAGGCCGCCTGCCACGTGTTTCATAAGAATTAGTGTTTTGGGAAATGTTTTTTTTTTACAAAGCCATTTTACAAACGCACATTTTACCTATGAGCGAAAAGAAAATACTTCAGTTGTGAACGAAATGTTACTTGACATCACATACATTAGTAACAGTGTTCCGAGATAATCAAACAATGCTAAAAAAGTGTTCTTGTTCTGACTTGCATGCCTATTACTATATTGACCGGATACGTCCCTAACTCGACTATAACACCGCACTGAACTTTACTACAAACCTTTCATCACTGAAATTATATTGTCAAGGTCATTGGTTATGTCCTGTAGCACAAACGGTTCGATGGAAAGCTTGCCTATTAATGGCGAGGTGGTATTTGAAGCGAGTTTAAAAGCTGCTCTTATTGTTATTTTCTGCATGGGGATAAAGAGGAAGTGTAGAAGTTATGACTAATATTATGACCATCTCCTGCACACAGAGAGAACACTGGAAAGTTAAGGGGGTGAAAAGGGGTGAAATGTGTTTTAAAAGAATCCTTGATATCTCATTAACCGGGAATGCTACCATAAATTTTTTAACTTCATAACATTGCCCAAAGAAATGCATATTCGCAAATAACAAAATTGCTAGTTTAGCTAACACCGCAGTAGGCTATATAGATGCCCATGAGAAAAGCAGTATGTTCCTGTCACTTACAGCGACTTCCCCTGGACGTTATTTATAGTCACAGCAAAATTTATTTTGAAAGAAAAATTGTAGTCTCTTAAACGTAAGAGGGAAAACGAATTATATAAGTAGCATACGTGGTTTGAAGACTCAATTCCTCCGATCACAACTTTTATAATTGTGCAAAACCTTCACTTGTAGCTTAGTTCCATTAGGGAGTTTTGGCGGGTTAAGTTTTCCCAGAAACCTTGAGAATGAAATGTTACAGTCTCCCGAAAAAAGAGAATGATCACGGAATAATAATTTAACAGTCGTTTCTTTTTGCCAACCTACTCATAAATAAAACCTCTTTGGACTGTAGCCACTACATACGAAAGAATTATCACCAAATATTGTGCAAGGACAACATAGGTAACTCATTAGAAAAACACGAGACGTTTTATTTGGTTGCAGCACACGCCGACAGGAGCGCTGTTCCTTCTGCAGTAGCACATTGCTCTATGGGTAGTTCAAGGTTTATATATATATATATATATATATATATATATATATATATATATATATATATATATATATTCTTCTACGACCCTGATATATATGTTATGTATAAATTGAAATGTTATCGTGATTTTAGAATATAGACATACTTTGTTTGATATTATTTTCATAAGTTAACATTTAAAAAATTACTTATACCATTAACCTACGAGAAATTCAGTCTGGAAATTTATAAACACCATAGAAAATAGAGACATACGAATGTGAAATTTGCTGCTGTTTCCAGCACACGCCGTCAGTAACACGTTATTTGTTATGACGGCCTGCCTTTAAGCATTTACTCAGTTATTGTATAAAGTTTGTGGTGTGGGAGGGGCGTGGCTACGGGTTCGTATCCCATGCAAGACTTTGGGATGGGAATTACTATGATAGCATACGAGCATATTGCGCGCGCTCTTTACACTGAGCTATGAGAATTTATAGTCCACTGTTATTGAGTACGCTAGCTGTTAATTGCCTTCATCACATATTTTATCCAGAGTTACTGTTTACATTACATAATTTCACGCGGGCAAAGCCGCAGCCGGCCAGCTAGCCCGATATAAATTATTTCTCGCTGGTCGCAATTGATTTCGGATCGTCTGCCTTGAAAATTTACAAACACAATTTTCCCCCTGGTGGCTTAAGTTTTTTGATCCAGTAAAATAACTTATATTACTTTTATTTAGGCATTTACGTGCGTGTCATTCTGAAGCAAACAAAACCTCGATATCTCTATTGATTAGTTAGATATCATTGGCTATTGAAAACAAATTTTAGGTCTTTTTGCCCATTTAGCGGTTGAATTTCGAAAAATCGGATTATATACCTAACTTAGACATTTATGTAAGTAGGCTATCAAATTGAACTGAAGTTACATCGATAAACGTAGTCACAGCTAGATCGACGGTTCATTGAAAACATGTATCAACCCTGAGAATTCGTGTTTAAATTACGACCATTTACGTAATCATCATCACGAAGCGAAAAACAGCCCTATATCTCAACTGATTCGAATGACATCGAGGATTTATCTGAAACACATTTCATGTCTTTTCACCCCCTAAGATACTTAATTTAGAAAACATTTGAACAGCAGTTTAGAAATTGTATGGGTGTCCCGTAGACTTGAAAAACACAATGATGGTCCGCTGGGTTCAAGATATATTGATGATTAATTGAAAACACTTTTCATCTCTTACAAAATGTTTCACTTCTGTATGTATCGAATTAAAAAAAAAATAGTGTACAGTCATTCAAGTAAAATCATTCTTAAGGGGAAGAGCTGGATGCTAAATTTTATTTATCGATTTTCTGCAATAACTTCTGTTTTTATGTATTTTTGGTAAATGTGGTAATGTTGAGGCATAGAAGATGTTTGTGATGAATTTTGCAGATCATAATAGTGACATAGGTTCATCTTATACTGGGCAAGTTATAATTTTTGAAAGTTTACCTATAATTCCCTTGCAATGAATCTGCATGACAAATTAATGGAAGATTCCATTATTATTTTTGTCATGCAGTTTATGAAGAATGTTATGTCCTATGTTTTGTCAAAGAGAAAATTTTGATGATGCAACTTGAATAATTGTTATGGCTCGAAAACAAAATACAATAAAATTATCTAACACTCCCCCTTAAGCAAAAATTACGTTGATATCTATAAGTTTAATGGTGTCGATGGCTATATACAGGATGACCACGAGGAGCATTGTCATTATGAAACTGACTGTACAGAACGAAACGGAAACATGGAAGGGGGAGAGCATGTGCAGTTACTGTGCAACACTTTGCCGTTTCAGTAGGAATGGAGAAGTGGTCGGTTGAACTCCGCATGTTTGTGTACGACGCAGGGAAGTGGAGCTCATCAGTGTGGAGACTCTGAAACGGGTGTAGAGGAGCTTCGTGACCAGAATCGAACATTGCATCGGGGAAGACGGACGTCACCTTCCTGATATCATTTTCGCCACGTAAACGTAATGGCATCCCTCTACGAACACTCTCACGTGCGTTCAACAACTGCCATGTGAACACTCCTTTTTATAGCACATTCATAATGACAATGCTTCTCGTGGTCACTATGTGTGTAATATGTTTATACACATTAGTGTCTGTGTATCGTTTACGAATCTAAAACACATTGTAAGTGTTTTAAAACATATTTTGGGTCGAATTGGGCAAAAGCAGGAAATACTCTACTTTGGGTATTTACGTAAGTAGTATCATCCTGATGCAAAAATAGCTTCGGCATCTCGAATACTGTAGTTCTATAGATATGGAGGTATAATCGAAAACATATTTCACGTCTTTACACCCTAAAATATCGACTTTCGAAACATCTCGAAATACCATCTTAAGACATTTCTGTAAGTATCCAAGTGACGTAAAAATCACAAATGTAGACCATTCGACCCCATCTATGTAAAGGGATAGAAGTCGTATTTAGAATTTCAAAAAATTCCTGTAACTAATTTTTGGGTATTTACGTAATCATATTCTTGAAGAGTTTGCTAGATATGGAGGAATATTAGAAAAAATATATAATGTCTTTTCTCATCCTTAAGGTGATATTACCAGCTTGAAAGTCTACGTATTGCTAAGCAACACTGTTTTAGGCGTGAGTGTACCACTGTCCCGTCCTAATGGCTCTCGCCTTCTTTTCCCCCTTCCTCATCCCGTCAAGACACCCGCCACCCAAGCTCGGGACTACCTGCAGTAGCACGAGCAGAACCAGGCAGAGCCTCCTGGCACGCGCCTAGTGACACCCAAGTGTATTCGCTCGATAATCCATTCGTGTTTGCATGTTAGCCCATCAATATGTGCTGCAAACTAGTTATGTGTAGGAGTGAATTTCAATTTTGTGTATAAAATTTAAACATATTCGGGATT
>PNEQ01065198.1:0-28140 GCA_003012365.1 Medauroidea extradentata
TTGTCCAAGCCTATGTTCTTAGTGTTGTGTCATCATCTCAGTTACCTCTTGTCCAGAGCCTATGTTCTTAGTGTTGTGTCATCATCTCAGTTACCTCTTGTCCAGAGCCTATGTTCTTAGTGTTGTGTCATCATTTCAGTTACCTCTTGTCCAGAGCCTATGTTCTTAGTGTTGTGTCATCATTTCAGTTACCTCTTGTCCAGAGCCTATGTTCTTAGTGTTCTGTCATCATCTCAGTTACCTCTTGTCCAGAGCCTATGTTCTTAGTGTTGTGTCATTCATACGTGTCTGTTGCGCTGCTTGTGCCGTCTTCACAATGCTGTCCTGTTTCTCTTCTGTCAATTGGATTTTATTTTGATTTCAGTTGTTTTTTATATATTAATTGGTTGCTGTATGATACTTAATATTCAGAGAGTTAAATATGTTCTGACTACTGCTCATCAAAAGTTGGTTTACTCAAGTGTTTTAATATTATGCTTGTTTTTCTAAAACGACGAAATAATTTTGTGATGGGCCTATATGTGTCCGTTAATTCCTTTAGTGTCTTATTAGTTCCTCAGTATAGCAGAGTTAGTAATAATAGTTATACATTCTCTCCATTTTTTTTTTACAAATTTGTAATAATTCAATGCACTGATATGCAGAATAAAACGCATGATTGAAGTGGTCAGCTGTATATATATTATAATTGTCATTGTTTATTTTGCTATATGAATTGTGTAATACAATGTTTCGTTCAATTTATTTGAATTAATTCTGAAATAATTATTTTAAAAATCTTAAAATCTCAGCTCTTCCAACGAAACTTATTGAAGTAACGTAAGTAGCTACTATTTTCAATACAGGTAACCAAACAAACGAGAGAAAAATTAAGTAAAATTCTACAGACAAGTTTTGCATTCACACTAGCAGCATTGATGTTATTTTGGCATTTATTATTGTTCATATGTACATGATTTAGTATTTGTTCTATTATTATTTACTTTTAATGTACATGATATCCCAGGAAGTAGTATCAAGTCGAAGCAGGGAGGTAGAGGACCTCAAAGCCTATCAGTAACACCCGCATGTTCATAGTCCGAGTGTTGATAGTTTAAAAGAGTTACGAATTTTTCCCTGTATTTATGAATTACTCGCCGTCTGGCAGGAAGCAGTGATTGACATAAATAACTGTGATGGACACATGAATGTTTGTCTCAAGACAGTAGACAGATTTGTTAATCTTGTGTTCCGACAGTTACGTACCAGTGGCGTAGCATCACGTCTGTAAAATAAATTAATACAAACTTTGTCGAAATATATTGTTCCATTAAAATTTGTGTCAAGTTAATATTTGAAAAATTTGACTTTGAAATGCCATTATGGGAAAATTTGCTGAGCAAAATTTTTTCGGAAGAGGAAAACTTACTCTCAAGCAATGACTACAATACTAGCTATATTTCATACAAATATAAAATTATGATTTTCCCCCTCTTGAACGCTCTTAACATTTGGAGAATTTTAACAAAACAAAAATTACACCGAACATGTTTTGTACGTACGTCCAAAACTGTATCTTTTATCGATTACGTACTGTAAAAATTTGTCGCCTTGATTTAGAACTGTTTCTTAGTAAAATAGGCGACATAGTGTATATGTGCGAAAGTTTAATTACACGAGTAATATGAAATGTGATAAAACACAATAAAATTGACAAACCATGTGTATATTAAAACAAATTAAAGAACAGAACGTCAATACAAATGTGGTATCGCCGGAAGAAGTCCTCTTGCAAACGTCGGGACGCCACTCAATTAATTTTATGGCTTCTTGAGCATCTTGCAGTTTTATTGTCAGTTCGTCTAAACTTCGACATTTTATGGAATAAACTAGCGCTTTGTAACATCACCACACAAATAAATCAATAGGGTCCAGGTCAGCGGACCTCGGAGGCCAGGGTATTGGTCCGCCACAACCAATTCATTTTCCAGTGTAACTTCGGTTTAGGAAAGTCCTTATACACGAGGCAAAATGGCAAGTTACATCATTATTTTGAAACAGCATATTTTTGCGTGTCTCGCAGTCAATGTCTTCCAGCAGCTCTGGCAGATTGTTGGTTAAAATTTGCAAATAGGAAGCACCGTTCAAGCGATCTGGTAGCTGGACTGGACCGGTTAACTGTCTGTTCAATATTCTGCACCACAGATTAACGCTAAACTGTACTTGGAAATTAGATTCCTGTCAAGTGTGGATTTTCAGTACTCCATGAATGGTAGGCATGCAGATTAAAAACCCCGTTGAGTTTAAAATGGGATTCGTCTGTACACAAAATTAATTTTAAACATGTTGTTTTCCTCCTCTTGTCTTCGTAACATTACTTAAAAAAAAAAAAAGAAACTGAATTCGTTTGTCGTAATCCTCTCGTCGCAATTCTTAGACATTTATTTACCTGGTACGGTTGATATCCAACTGTTTTAAGTGTGCGATATACCTGCGAATTTGAGATACCTGTACGGCGACTCACCATACTGACACTCGTTGATGGGTCTGCCTCTATTTCTTCTACGACCAAGTCTACCACATCTAGATCCCTCATAATGGGCGTACGGCCTGATCTAGTTCCGGGTACGTGTCCGTCCATGTAAGCATTATGAACTCTGAGAATCATTCGTGGTCAGGGAATCGGGGTTTAGGTCCTGGACTTTGATGTACGAGTTTCCTGTACATTCTTGCTGCATGAAGTGCATTGCCCTTGGCACAGCCTTAAAGTTAAGCATTTATGCATATTCACGTGATAAATAAGGTATGGTCGCTCAAACGCAGTTTGAGAAATTTACAGTATCATTAAATCCATCAAATCAGGTGTATTGTGCCACATTTCCAGTCCTCGTAGTTGCACGAATTTAATTTTCTCCGAACTGCTGTATCTGTGAAACAATTGTTCAACAGTGAGTGATGTAGCAGTAATAGCAGACAGTAGGCACCCGACTGACAACAAAGGAAGGACTCAGTTTCAACAGAACTGTCTCTGTCTAACACTAGTGTGGACATCACTGCAATAATCACAAACTGTCGAATGGGATTTACTTGTGTGCCAGAGAATACGGCTAGTTTGTAATGCGTACGCTCCTTTGTAGTCATTTCTTTGGTATTAAGTTACCCGAATGAGCCAGGTAAAATGTAATGGTCGTGACGGACCCATGCCCTGCTATGTGAGGTCTCCTGGTCTGAACCCTGTATATTTATTTGAGTGGGGATATTACAAAGATGTTTATAAACAAACTGAAAAGACAACTGCACGAGGCTCAAGAAACTATAAAAAATGGAATGGCATTCCGATGATTGCAAGAATTTGTTCTAATGAATCGCATTTGCACTGAAGCAGCAAGTCGTCGTTTAAAATGTTTCATTAATATCTTTAATAAACACATGTTTTACCTAACATAATGTGTTTATCATATTTCATATTATTAATGTAACTAAACTTTCGCACTTTGATTCCAATTTTTACTCCGAAATTATTAAATTAAGGCAATAAAATTTTCACACTTACATAGCCGATAAAATGAGACAGTTTTGACCTTCGTACAAAACACGTTTGATGTAATGTGCTCCTTTTGTTAAACCCCTCCAAATGTTATGGAAATTCTATCTTTGCGACAATTTTTGATTTTAGATATTTACACAGACGTGATGCTACGACACTGCCTCGTAAATCTTACAACATAATATTGACCAATCTGTCTACTTTATTGACACAAACATTCATGTATATATCACAGTTACATATGTCGATATCCACTTCTTCCTGTCAGACGGTCAGCAACACACAAAACATAACGAAAACTTCGTAACTCTTAAAGAGTCAACAAAGAGACTATATACAGGCGGGTCTTCTATCTCGGCTTCACGCTGTTTCCTGGGACATTCTGTATATTGCTTACTCTATAAAACCTAAACTTTCGCACAAACCCTTAAAAATAACATATTATTGGGATCATTCCTTTAACTACAGACTTGTAACAATACTGTAGTGTTGAGCGTACAAACGAAAACAGCCAAACGCTCTAGTATTTAGTACCGACAAAAGTAAACAGCGTAACTGTTGAGTCTTCGTTCGTTACTATTGGGACAACTTATACACGAATCTATTAAGAACTGCATGGTAGTCTATATCCCGACGTCAATATCGCGTTCTAAGTTTGTTTGTAGTTTTCCTGAAATTACGTAATTTATAAAAGGTCAAAATTAACTATGTAATAATGTGTAATTGTTAAATTTCAATATCAAGATTGTTTGAATTAGCCAAATACGTGTAGCCGATATTGCAGTCAAATTAAAACTACATACATGATCATGTGGATAAAAACATCTTAGTAGGTTAAAATAAGTATATAATATTTCATCAATCTCTTTACTGTATGCATTAAAACTATGCGATGTATATAAACGAAACAGTAAATTTAATGTACACAAAACTATCCCTATCCAAGAATTCGGGGCAAATTTCTTAGCACATGAAATTCTGACGCAAAAAATAAAATAAAATTAAACTGGTGTTCTCAATTGTATATCTTCGCTATATAACCTTCGAAATAACGCTTAATTGTAATTTATACGCAGAATTTAATTCCAAGTTTCGTTAATTATGTTTGGTATTACATTTGTTGGCAAGAAAAGTAGTTTTTATAATGGCAACCAGACGTTTTAACTAACAATCATCGCCGGTGCTAAAGACAAAATGTCATATTATCATTTTAAAAACTGTACAAGAATTAAAAAAACACAGTTATTATTTTCGTAGACAGGAAAACGTTTAACGTACGTTTTCATTAAAATTATTTCAGAACTTATGCACGTATTTAAAAACTGAAACAATGTTGTTGAAGTGAATTAATTTTGTTACTTCTTACATATACAGGGTGGTGCCGAACTCTACAGACAAACGTAGGGAGGTGATTCCTTATGAAAAATCAAGTAGAAAATATACAGGACACTTTGTACCTAAAATTAATATTATGGGCGGTATAAGCGGTATAATATTGAAACATTTAAAGTGTGTTTTTGTAAAATAATGAAAATGAAGAGGCATTTAATGATGACAAGTTGACATTGTTTTGTACCACTGGGACCTTGAAACAAACATCAGAACCACATCAATACCTTGCACCCTAATACAAAATACTGGGGTAACTAACCATTCTATTACATGCCACTTTTCTACCATCAGGAATTACGAAATTGTAATGCGGTTTTCTACTAGAGAAGCACGTCAGAAGTAAAAAGGTCCCTGCTGTAAATGCGTAGGACCAACCGTTTTTGTGTAAAATTCGTATAAAAAGCGGGCCGCAGTCAGACAGTTCTCACTACGTAGGCAATACGGCATACATGGTTGAATGGCTTGCTGGCGTACCAACTGCTATGACTGAGGGATGGGAGAGAATGGAGGCCTAACCTCTCATCAACAACTAAGATCATTAGATATAGTAACACAAAGAACTGAACAACGTCAGAGAACCAGGAAAGGAATCGGCCATGACCAATATCGAGGGATTCAACCCATCATTCGCCTGGAGTGATTTAGGGAAGCCATGGGAAACAGGAACAAGGATGGGCGGAGTCGGGAATCGAACCCGTAGATTCCTACATCGTGATACACTTGCACCACCTCACTCGTTGACGAGAATGGAGGAATGATGTTGAATAACGTTATCACAAACAAGGTTACAGTACAAGTTACTAATTATTATACAACTGTCTGTGTATTAAGGTACTCATATTTTGTAATACCAGTTGTAACATGTAGGTTTGAGCCCTTAGTTACAGGCATTTAAGCTTTACATCCTGGACATGTTAATGTCATCATTTAAATGTTATTTGTATTTTTGTTACATTGTGGCCGACTTTAATACTTAGAATTTGTAAATGTTAACGTTAATTCATTTTTTTTTTTTGTTTTTATTTTTATAGAGAATTCTCTGTATGTAAATAATAGAGCAGTTTAGTGCAGCACTGGAGTGATTTGTGCCAGGAATTTTAACATTTTAAGTGCAGTAGAGGTTTACATACTCTTTGTCGGAGTGCAGTTGGCAAAGAATAAGCACGGACGCGACTTAAGGGCGTTCAAGTGGGGAAAAATTCATAATTTTATATTTGTATAAAATAGTGTTAGTTTTGTAGACATTACGTAAGAGTACATTTACCTCTAACGAAAAAAAATTAGCTCAGCCAGTTTTCCCGAAATGTCACTTCAAAGTCAAAATTTGCATAATTTTACTTCATACAAAACTTAAAAACCAGTAAATATAATGAAATGGAAAAAATCTCATCAAAACTACACGTCGCCGTCGACGGCTTGAAGCATATACAAACCCATTATAAAATATTTTTGTGTTTAAAATAAATTTCTAAAAGTACCAAAAAAATTTTCAAATTTTGAAATTTTTTATTTCACATAAATATTTTTTGTAACGGGTTTTAAATGCTACAAGCCATAGACCAGGACATGTGGTTTTGATGTGATTTTTTTCATTTCATTATGTTATCTGGTTTTCAAGTTTTGTATGAAGTAAAAACACGCAAATTTTGACTTTGAAGTGCCATTACGGGAAAACTATATGAACTAATTTTTTTTCCATTAGAATTATGTGTACTCTCAAGTAATGTATACAAAACTAACACTATTTCATACAAGTATAAAATTATGTTTTTTCCCCACTTGAACAACCTTAAGGAAGGAACTGTTCCATGAACTGTGATGGCGAATGGACGTGTGTGAGCCACCGAGCTGCCGCGGGTCGAAGTCCGGCACTTTTGAGTTCCACTGAAGGAATGAAGGAAGGATGTATCGCTGGCCAGTCCAGGAGGCTTGCTGAGATCCTCCCATGTTGCATCGGGAGGTTTAAAAATGAAAAATTCCCGGTAAAACCCCAATCTCAGTAGTGTTAACGTCCCGCCGCCGCTTTTCCCCGAACAGAACAGCTCAGTAAAATTTTTGGACGTATTTAGTATAAACTCACGGAGACCCCTGAAATGTAAATGGTCTACCTGAGCGTAGTGAGTGTGTGAAAACTATCAGTAGTTGATAGACAAAATTGAGAACTTTACTTTCCGTATGTTTGTGCTGCACGTTGGTTTGTAGTCCTGCACTTAGCTATGTTATCAGAACTTACTTACTTAACTATCAAAATTTTCACTTCTGCTACTACATAGTATTTTAGAGTATCAACAACTTATTTTCTCAGAAATTCTTTAATGTAAGGTTATTAGGGCGGCCAGTAAACTTAAATGAAGACACGAATTAAACGCATTTTTTATTTTGGACAGAGATTTTTGTGTTGTCAGAAGTATTCCATTTTATACTGTAGTACTCTATTTGTGTGTACGACGTCATGTCACGATAGGTCTTCAATAGTCTGTTTTCTGTTTGTCCCTACATAAATTTGCTTTTCTTAATCACTCACTGCTGTGAAAATACTTCAATGACTGCAGTATAATTAAGAAAATATTACATTGTGTAGTGTATTTGGATCCGAGTGCGACTGACTCGTGTTCCTGAACCCTGTGTGTCTACCTGATGACGGGAACAGATTCCAGTTCCCGAAACGTCGTTCGTACTGACTGTTTGGAAAACTACTCTGTTTTTTTTTTCGTCTCATCGTTTGTGTTGTTTGTTGTTTTTTCTGTTTGTGTCCGACATCTTTGTGTTTTGTTTAGTCTCATCGTTGTGTCGTTTGCTGTTTTTGTGTTTTTGTTCTGTCTCATTGTTGTGTCGCATGTAAACTTAGGTTTATATATATATTTTTGTTATTTCTTTTATTTTCTGTTTTTTCCTTGTTTTATCTGACCACATTCCAGTTTTGTAATTTCATGTTGTGTATGTATCCTGATGACTAAAGCATTCTCTGCTTTTATGTTTTCTTGTCTTATTTTTACTGTTAGTTTTCTTGTGACAGTCATTTATTTCGCAATGGAGTATGTCCATACAAACAAATCCAGTCATGAACTCCCATTGCACAGTTCTTTCAAAGATCATATCCTGATGGTATGTAATAGAAAGGCAAGGTATTGATGTGGTTCTGATGTTTGTTTTAAGATCCTGGTGGTATAAAACAATGCTCGTCTTGTCATCATTAAATGCCTCTTTACTTTCATTATTTTACAAAAACACACTTTAAATTTTTTTAATGTTAAGGGCTTATACCGTCCTTAATATTAATTTTAGGTACGAAGTGCCCCGCATATTTTCTACTTAATTTATTATAAAGAATCACCTCCCTACGTTTGTCGGTAGAGTTCAACACCACCCTGTATATATACACACATATCTTCCAAATTTATATTTAAATGAATGTTATTGTTTAAATATATTTATAAAATTAAATACAGGAAAGTATATTTTCCATGGTGTAAGAAAACAGTTTACTGCTACTGAGATATAATTACAGATGTGTACAGTAAGGTGTTACCTCTGAGAGTGGTGTTAGAACCAGTGAATCTGGATGTTGACAAGCCACCGTCGAAGGCAAACTGGTAGCTGTATGTCTTGTATGTAGAGTGGGCCGCCACTTTAGACATGGCTTTGTACACCCCTCGCACATACGTCACGTCACTCTTCAGCTGCAACCACAGTACGATGTCATAGTGCAGGCGAAGCTGCCGCCCTTTCTGTAGGACTGCCCTTCTGGATATTGTTTAGCAGTGGCGTATGTTATGAGTCGTCTGAACTGTTGAACGTTGGTAAAGCAGCTTCTCTAGTTTATGTTAGGTTAGGCTTATTCAAGTTAGGTTATTTTAGGTTTCGTCAAGAAATTTTGCCTCTTTCAATAATCAACAATTCAGAAAATCCTTCGAGTGCACCACTGCCAGAAGAACCTGAAAGGCTGCCCTTCCTAACGGCAATATTTATTTAACCTCATCATGATATCAGTTCGTGTGAGATCAGTGGGTTCATTGCCAATGTGGCCAGATCAAAACTGTTATAGTTTAATTATTTTTAAAAATATTTGTGATATTAAATAACACATTTTCTCAACGCAGCAATTGTTTTACAAGTCCCATACGATGTACAATATTTTTAGAGACATTTCAGTGACATAATTAGCAAACTGTTATTCTCAAATTTAACATTTTCTATCCTTGGGAAATATAAACATGTGTTTTGATGAAATAGAGAGGTAATAGCTAAAATACTTAGAAGACCTTATTAGGAGTATTAGGTACTCTAAAATTATAAAGTATTTACTAAGATCTAGGAAGTTTGCGTACATCATTGTTCAACCAACACTGAAATACTAAATAAACATCTTCGACAATTTGTTGCTCACAAACTGAAAACTGTTTTAACGCGCTTAAAATAGTGAAATAATCATTTGATTAAGTTTTCTCTTGATTTTTTTTTTTGCGTGATTAGTAAAAGTCATAAAATATTTTTTTAGTGCTCAAAAACATAAAATTGCAATTTGGCTATTTTCGATTACATAAAAATAATTTCCTGTTTATTAAGTATGGTACCTAGCTATACATAAAAGTATTGAACTTTTCACTCCTAAATGATGAAATAAATAAACATTTTAGAACATATATTATTTATAATATAATAGTTTGAATTTTGGGCACCTATGTTTGTTTTCAGTGATTCATTTTATTTTATGTACCTATTACACTATTCACTTCGTCATGTTTGTTGAAAATACCAGAAGAGACGTCACAGCCGAGGCATCTTCGAATTCTCTCATTGGTTTGTACAGGAGGTAGGCATCAAGCAGCTGTCCTCGCATCGTGGACTGCCTACACGACAGGCACAAGACCTCGCTAACGTCATGTTGCGGGGTAAAAGGCAATGACGTAGGAAGAATTCTCACAGCATTTGTGTGAATGTTCACGAATATAATAACAAAATACAATACAGTAGCATCCGTTACACATGAATGTCAAGAGAAAGGATTTGTACTATTTTAATGCCATTCCCTAAAATTCATTATTTTCATGATTGTTTGTACATACTGGTTTGCATCATGAAGTTGTAAGAAGCCTTTTTAATGTAAGCAAATTTTGATTATTTAAGTTATTTGAGTTTTTGTGTCTGTATTCAGATTATCATCCCTATGCATACATGAGAACACTAGACTGGCTGCCTGACTGAATGAATGAATGACTGGCAGACATATCAAACTGCAACCCAAATCACTGGACGTAGAAATGTGAAATTCTTTGTTTTGGTTCCCTTTAGGTCTTAGGCGAGCACTAGTAAGGGATTTTTTCGAATTTCATCCTTTAAAGTGGTGAAAAAAGGCGAAATGAGATTTACAAGATTCGTCTACATAGCTCGGTCCCGAAGGCCTATCATCGTGACTTTTACTTCAATGGGTTATCATAAAAAATCATACTAGCCGATTTAAGGGCTTTTCAAAATTAAACTTCTACGGAGGTGAAAATACCTTAACTGTATTTTTAGTTGATTATCGATATCTACCGAATCCTTCGGGATACAGAGTTTCTTTTTACTTCAAAACACCAAAAAATTATTCTTACATTTTTGAAAGCCAACTAGCAAAGATAAAAACAATTGAATGTGTGCTTTCTATTAATCGTATGTACAGCTCGAACCCAATGAGCTATCGTAATGATTTTTACTTCAATTAGATACGCATAAAAAATATGTAACATATGACACCAAGACGTATCGAAAGTCTTTAATTAAGGAGTGAAAAGACGTGATATGTGTTTTAGATTATTCTTCCATGACTACCGATTCAATTGCTGTTTGTTTCAAAATAATGTTTACTTAAAGACCGAACATATATTTCACGATATTATTCAAATTCGACTCGAAAGACGTAGAAAACGTAAAACATATTTTGGATTCGTGGTCGATATATATCGATCTCACTGAACTGTCAGATATTTGCTAGATTTTTACTCAATATGAATGCTTACTTAAATTCTTTAAGTGTAGTTTATAGATTCTTGAAGTTTGACAATTACGGGTTGAAAAGTTATGAAACGGGATGAAAGGTGTTTTCTAAATTAATCGACTGTATTTGAAATCAACGGGCTATCGTGACAGTTTCCACTTAAATTTGACGCCCATACGCCTTAATTTTCTTTTTATTTTTATTTATTTATTTTTTTTTTTTTTCAAATGGCGGTTGAGACGTCAGGCCTAGTTGATTTTTGTTTTACTATGATAAATACGTAAATACCAGCTAACAGATTTCAGAATTTTTTAAAATCCGAACTCTTCTTAGAGCTGTGAAGGAATTAAAATAGTTTATAAATGAATCGTCGATTACAACTTGACTAAATGTGTTGTCGTTGTGATTTTCACCTCAGTTGGATACTTATACAAAATTTTACACGCATAATAGTTCATAGTAAGGCTTTACAAAGTTCGATCACTAAAATGGTAAAAAAGAGGAAAATTTGTTTTCATTCGCCCGCTGATATCTACCGAACCCTTGGAGATATTGAGACAATTTTTTCTCCAGATGGTGCTTACGTAAATACGAAATTTAATTAGCTAAGTTCTTATTATGAAAAAAAAAAAAACTCTAAAATTCCTGTTTGTGAAGGGGGAGATGGAATTAAGTCTTTGTAAACCTATCAAAGCAGACGATCCAAAAAGGCAAGAACAGCGTTAGAGAAATAATTTATAGGGAATTTACTAACGTTCTGCAACTATACCATTACATATGGTTGTACAACCTCTATGTAACGTGTGACTGAATATTTAATTAATTTATAATTAACTTTAGGCGGTACGTATTGAGGGTACTGTCATCAATAGCAGCGCTAGATGTGGACTAAGAACAGTTTTTCACACGTCAGCTATAGCCAGGTAGTTGTTTCAGAGTAAGTTCAACCTGCAGCTTAGTTGCCCTAACACTGGTGGTCGGGCTACTAGCCTGGCGTACATAGAGGTTCTTCAGTTCAAGTATATACTCGCTGTTACGAGTAATACCTGAGGGCAATGCCGCAGGTGGACAACTAGCTTATGCCATAAAATTATTCTTTGTTCGTCTTCTATGCGGTTCTGTGCCAGTCATTTAATTGCAATGCAATTTCTGCAAAAAAAATGGGCAGGGGAAGGAAACATGAGGAAGAGGGACAGAACAGGATATCCCAAAAATTTAATGAACTAATAAATTTTTGTGAGATGTTGGAGTTATTTTTTTAAGCAGGGGAGAAAGTCGGAGAAGAGGGTCAGAATATGACACCCTATAAACTTAGTAAAAAACTATGAAACTTTGGTGAGGTGATGTGCGTGTGTCCGCAAAGTTTTTATATGAAAAAAAAACTATCTTGTGAAGGAAGACGGATCAAAATAGGGTGTAGGGGCAGAATGGGGTGCCCAAAAAGATTTATGGAACAATATTCCTTTTAAAAATGTTTCTAAAACGAACATCTTTATATCAATTTGCCCCTTTTCAAAACGTAATTTTTTGTTTCAAAAATACTACCGCATTAAATTGAAAACAAAGTTTAGGGAACCTACTAGTCAAACAAATGCACTTTTTGTGATATAGTATTTTGTTATACAGTAGTAACTAATGGTGACTAAGTGATTAAAAAAGATGTCTTAAATAGCCACTTTAGTTAAGACGACATTACAGTAAAATAGGTATTTTATTCACAGTATCTTTGTATCCAATCAACATACAATAACAAAAATTCGTCGTAGTATTAGGTCATTACTATGTAAATAAGTTTTACGTAGCATTTAATTTTCAATAACTTTCTCCATTTATTCACTGAAAATACAAGAAATATATAATACACAAGCTGGTATCCGCGGCTTTGTTCATGGGGTTTTAAATTTAATATGATAAATATTTCTGAAACGAAGTAGCTGTGAAACGTGGTAATTACTCAAAATTATGTTAATTATGATTAATGATAGTTTTAGAAATATTTTGGAAAAGAAAACTGTTTGAATAAAATTTCGGGCATCCTATTCTCCCCAGTAACCCCCTTCCTCCGGCCAAAATTTTAATTTTTTGAAAGAAACCTTTGTGACTGCAAGTACAAAACTCGCCAAAGATTTTTATTATATTTGTTTTATTTTGATACACCGTTCTACCACTCTACCCCATTTTGCCTTCTTCCCTCCGTCTCCCGCGATTAACATTTTGTTTTCATTTGTTTGGTAGAAACATTTGCTGGCGCACACACATTTCCCGAATCACACGGATGTCGTCTCACATTTCTTGTAGATAGTGTTGTAAAGAGTAGCTCTGTATAAGTTATTTCTCGGTAGTAATACTTGCTTTTCGGACCATCTGCCTTGAAGAGTTTAAAATTTATGTTATCAGTGTCGTAATCAGTTCCTTCAAGGTCACCGAAGTATGCTCGAAAGCATAGATACATTGCATAACTGAGTAGGAAGTCATTCAAAGCATGCACTAACACGATATTTTATCAGGTTTACGATAGTTGGGGCATTTCGCGAAAATACATTTTAGGTCTTTTTCAGTCTCTTTAATTGTCGAATTTCGAAAAATCCAGAAATCAAGTTATGAAATATCTAAGCATAATTTTGAAGTGAAAAATTCTTCTCGGCACCTCAACTGGTTAAAGTTAAATCAAGGAATAAATAAAAACATGTGGTTATTATTTACCTCTTTCTATAGTCGTATTTCAAAAATACAGAGATAAGCACCAAACTAAAGCAAAAAGGACCGTGATATCGCTATTGGTTTAAGTGATGTCAAGGATTCATAGAAACATACACACTTAATTTTCATATTTAGAAAAACTCGTAAATAGGGTAATTTGCATTCCTGTTAGCATCAGTCTGAAGGGGAAAAAACCTCGATATCTCAATAGGTTTAAAATATACCGATGATATGTTTAAAACTCACTTTACCTTCATAACTCCCTTAAATCCCGAATTCTATTTTCTTAGTGCTCCTCTACGTTACATAAAGAATTCATGTGCGATATTTCACTCTTTCTATTCTCCCCAGTTTAAATTGTGTGTAGTATGTCTGTCAATCACTGTTAAGCCTTTTATTAAGTGTTTATACTAAAACTGTTAGTACGAGACGTGACTGATTTATAGAATGCAATTGGTGGTAATGAGGGTGGGCACCAGCGATACTCCCCAGTATCACACTTCGACTCTGTTATCCCAGGGGGTGAGTGTTATGGTCGCGTGCCTAGTAATCGTCTAGTTCCAAGTGTGGCGACGATGTAGTTTCACTTATCTGGCATGAGCACAATTATACGATAGGGGTGAATAGCATGAAAACAATACTATCCCATTGCACCATGATTTTTTACATGCTGAATACAGCGTGCCTGAATGAATTCTACGCTAAGTCAGTCCAGTGTGTGACGGTGGAAGGAAACCGTGCTCGCGCCTATGTGTGCTGCATAAGTTGAATGCGAGGTTGTGCGGGGTGCTCCCACGGCATTTTAAAATGCAGCTCCCTACACTCTAAAAAAATTTTGTAAAATTTACAAGGATATTCTTTGTAAAATCAATAGTTTATTAAGTTACAAAGGTAAACTTTGTAATACTACAAAGGAATTCCTTGTAACCATACCGACAGTTCCTGCACTGTAAACTATTTTGTAAAATATGACAAGACACTTCTTCGTAGCTGTACAAACTTTTGTAAATGTTGAAAATGTTCTTTGTAAAATTATTAATTTATAACATTAAAAGGATTTTGTTTGCAAAAAAACTTAGAAAAAAACCGTAAATTCGTCGGAAATTACTTATGCAAAGATCACTTCTGTAAAGTATTTTTTTAATAAAGTATATATTTATATTAATTGCATTCTTTAAAAGGTAAATTTATTACTGAACTTTACATTGAATGTATATAAATAAATAAAGCATAAGAGCTACATAAGTCACCGTGGTTTAGGGGTAAGATGCGTGAAAGCTAAGCATGGGGAGAGTGGTTCGAAACTTAGCACCTCCCGATATGTCTTTTTATTTCTTCAACATAATCTCTTGTATACGTCCTTTATTCAAAAGTTATTTGATAAATAAGTTCAGTGTTATTTATGAAGTACAATAAAAATTTAAATCTATTTTTTCCTTATTGAAAGTACAGCTACAAGGCTAGTCCTTGTAATTTTACAAACACATACTTTGTATTTTATTACAAGGATAACCGTAGTAGTTTTACAAGGAATTTCTTTCGCAACTGGGTTTCCAAGGCTTTTCTTTAGGAATTTCTTTCGCAACTGGGTTTCCAAGGCTTTTCTTTGTAAAGGTACAAACATTTTTACAGTGTATAGAGCAGAGAACTGATGGCCGCTGAGTTGGAACACGGTTTTGCTTAGGGAGCGGGCGTGGATGATGGATGAATGCTGATGTTCCAACTATGCAATCATATTGTCGAACCTATCCCCTAATTACGTTACTGAATAATAAAAACCTGCCCTGACACGATTGACAATTGAAAACACTGAATAATCTTCATCTATGTGCGGATGACTGTCGATTACGAAGTCCCTAGCCACGTGGTATGAACAAAGCGCACATGCTTTTTTAATTTACAATATACCATTTATGGTAGTAATGATTAAATGAAGCGGAATGGCACTTGCCTGAGAAATACTTATCGAAAACCTGTACGAAAAATTATGATCTGTTGTATTAAATAACTATGGTAACCAACTTCAGTTAAACAACGATGGAGCGTACTTGGACAGCGTCTTACCTCGCTGGAAGCCTGCGACGAACAATGTGGAGGAAAATGGCCGCTGATGGCTCATGGCCTATCGCTGGGGCGTTTACTTCCGGCGCCACACACATGACTGTTCTTCACCATTCCAGAAATGGTAATGTAAATGAATTATTATGTTAAATGTAGAAAAACGGCACAAAATGAATTATATATCGCAAAAACAGGTTACATGTTACATCGGGCATTGAATCCCTTAAAATACGTTAATAATGGTTTTAAATGTTCAAAATGAGTTGGCCAAACCTCGGAACATTTACGGGCGGCAGTTCGAATGTCCGTCGCAACCACTTTGAAAAGAAAGAAACACTAGACATATTAAATCAATGACGCTCTAGACAATAATACATGTAAAACACTAGAACATTAAATTAATAAAATATTTCACGAGTCTGTGGTCATGCACATGCTTATTGTTATGGGTTTATAGCGATGTTACGGACTTACTACCCCTCTTCGCCCTTGGCTGGCGTCAAACACCCTTCCTGCGGAGACCATAACGGCGCTGTTGCATCACCTCCGCTTCTCGCTGACCTGCACGGGCTTGAACTGGCACATCTGGCCGTGGAAAGTGGGTTGTTGGCACTCCTGCACTACACTGACTGGTTGGGGCGATTGGACTGACCTTGTCGTACTAGATTATGTCGCACTTACGTTGTTCAATGGTGGAAAACCTAGGAATGGTGGAGTGTTTACACTGTGACATGACATGTCGTCCCTTGGTTGCGCTGCTGTTGCATTGGGCTAAACTCTCGACAAGAGGATCCCCCTGCACTATTTACACTGAAATTGGCACATGCTGGTGATTCAGGTGTCTGCCTCCTGTCTTCATCGGATGGTGGCGTGGGCGGCACTGACGGTGGTGGTGTCGTTCGATGGTTTCTTTGGGTTGTTCCTGGAGTCCGGGCTATCCGAAGATCGTCCCTGTGCCTCTTGGCTACTCTGCACCTCCCAATGCTCACTAATTAGGTGGTTTCACTAAGTTGTTCTGCCCAAAGTGTATGGTCCTCACCTAGTCTTAGTCGGAGCTGGGTCTTAATCTTTTGATTTCTCCGTTCGGTTGGGTTCGCATGTGGGTGATAGGCTGGGGTGGTAAGATGTTCCGAATGCAATTTCGTGCAATACTCCCTCCAACACTTGCCCATGAACTAAGTATCGCTGTCAGTAAGTAGCTAGGTTAGGTACCCCCATCTAGGGTAGAACTCATGCTCCAAAATGCCTGCAATTGTTGTAGCCTTGATATAGCTGACAGGAAATGCCTCTACCTAATATTTGAATAAATCAGAGATGACGACTAGAAACATGTTTTTTTGGTGCGTGGATAGATTTCCATTACATCGAGTGCCACTGTCTGAAATGGAACATCTACTCGCTTGGACACTTGCGGTACATCACTGTACGAGCGCCTGGTTTTCCTAGTGTTATATGTGATGCAATTCTGAATGTACTTCCGGGAATCGTAATGTACAGCTGGCCAGTGAAAGTACTTATGAATGTTACACCTAGACTGATCTGCACCTGGATGTCCGGCTGGGGGGTGTGTCGTGGGCAAATTGTAAAACAAGCTGTCGCTGTGAGGGTGGTACAAATGTTCTCCATCTGTCATGCACACCTGGTAACCTCGCCTGTACTTCCTCTCCGACCACTCTCCTCCTGTCGACTACCCGTTGTGCATACTTCCGTCGCTGCTCGTTTGCCTCTGTGGATGTTCTCTGACTGCGGCGAACCTCGTTCATGACGTCAGCAGCGGTGACCGTGTGTAACATGTCGTCGTTGATAGTTGTTGAACTTTGCAATGTGGGTGTTGATGTTTTGTTTACATTTGTGGGGCTGCTGGATAGTATAGTTCCCTCCCACTTTACACCGTCTCTGACTGTTTCCTGACTGGTCTACGTGGAAGAGCATCTGCTAGTTGGTTCACTTCTCCGACTACATGCTCGACTGTAAAATTGTACTCTTGCAATGCTAGTGCCCACCTAACGAGCTTGCTCTTACCATTTTGCATGCTGGCCAACCACATCAAACATCGGTTATCTGTCCTTAAAATGAAATGGCGGCTCTGGAGGTATGGTCTGTACTTGCATAGAGAATAAACAATGGCTAAACATTCTTGTTCGTTGATGTGGTATTTGCGCTCATCGGGAACGAATTTGGCACTGTGATATCTTAAGATGTACCGTCTTCCGGCACTGTCCATCTGGTACAATTCTGCTCCTACTTCCTCTTGATTGGCATATGTCTGAACTATGACTGGTAACTTAGGATTATACCACACTAGTTGTTACAATTTTGAAAAGCTAGCTTGGTGACATTGAATGCAGTGTCTTCTTGCGGTGTCCTTGTGAACTTACGTTTGTTTGACAATAATTCTGTTAGTGGTGCTGTAAGCGGTGCAAAATTTGGAATAAACTCGTGAGACCAGTTTACAGGTCCAAATAACTTCCCGACTTGTTTACATGAGCCTGGAAGCAGTGCGTCCTGAATTTTCATCAACTCACTATCATCTTGCCCTCAACAGCTCGCTGGCATCGTCCAGCACGACCGATTCGCGCGCGGCATGTGTGTATGAAACTGACCTGATACTATGTGTTATTTCTGATGGGCGTCTGGCCCCACTTGAGCAAGCCACTTGACACAGATGATACGAGACGTGACTGATTTATAGACTGACTCGATGGTAATGAGGGTGGGCACCAGCGATACTCCCCAGTATCACACTTCGAGACTATTATCCCAGGGGGTGAGTGTTATGGTCGCGTGCCAAGTAATCGTCTCATTCTAAGTGTGGTGATGGTTTAGTTTCGCTTATCTGACATGAACACAATTATATGATAGGGGCGAATAGCATGAAAACAATATTATTCCTTACTTTAAGAGACTGATTAGTCTATCTGATAAGATATGTTACGAATATTGAGAACAATTTCTCAAAAATTATTTTTAATGAACTTTGAAATCCTTTTTGGTTACACTGTATTTTTGTCTTTAAATTTTGCATATATTTCCTGGGTATTTTTTTTGTATGTGTAATGAATCATTTCACAGCTACAATAATTATGAATATTAACATTTATATCTTAATATACAAACATAAATTGTAAAATAATTTATCTTATTGTTGAAATTATTTGTGTTTAAATGCAATCACATCTGTTAGCTCATAAGTGTAAGTATAGTAATTTTCACAGCTATAACATTTTTATGAATTTGCTTTGTATCTTTAGGAATGAAACAGTGGTTAAGAGGAAACTTACCAGCTCACATCTTTGAAATATTCAAATTATCTGAAAATATTTGTAAAAGACTCAAATGATAAAATATTAAAATTTGTGTATGAAATAAATGTGTACCAGTATCATCATTTACAATATCTTGAATACTTAGGTTAGAGTTAAATTGTGAGCTAGTTTTACGTGAGTTATCTCCAGACATTTGAGGTAAGTAATATTGGTTTAGGCACATAGGTGGGTGCACAAGTATCTGTTGTAGAAGTGATTAGTAGCCGAAAATTGTTACATAAATTAAATATTCTTCATAATATCAATAGTTTGCCGTACAATGCAAATTGTAAAATATATAAATTTTATATATTGTATAAAAATGGGTTTTGTAACATTTTATTTTACAGTTAGTTAGTATTCCAGAAGTTCAAGTATCAGAACAGCAGTAGTACAGCTATTAAGAGTCAAGGTGGAGAAGGAAAATAACAGTGTTAATGTCCAGGTTAGATTTGAGATAAGACCGCTTGTGCTTGTGAAGATAGCACACTTAGTAGCCAAAGTAAGAAAGTTAATTTATTTGTATACTAAGCGAACAAAAACTCTAATAATATATTTAATAAACGATAATTCTCAAACACTAGTAATTTTACTAACAACAAAGTAGCATTTTAAGTTACACATGTGGTTATAGTTCAGGATTTTACTCGAGAGTTGTAGGTTTGAATCTCATAGGAAATTAAAAAAATTCGTAAATGATAGTTCTCTAAACGCACAGTAAATAATATACCATATCAAAATTTGAATTAAATATACGAAACTATATGTAATAACACTTTTATATCTTGTGCATTTAAAATTACAACAGCGATCATCTACTTTTATCTGACAGCACGTGTAATTTGGCACAAGCATGATGCACAAATGTTGGTTCAGTGGCTTGGATAATTAACAAATATGTCTGTTATTTTTATCGTGGCATATTGTAACAACAACAAAAAAAAATTTGGTTTAAAATCATACATTTGTTGACAGAAACACTGCTACCACATACATAATGTGTTAAATTACACAAATATTTATACATGATAGTTAAATTACTGAAATTAAAACAAACCAGCACTCAGTATCGAAATCGCTGACTGTAACTATGCTCCACAAGCCCCTCCCAAAAGGCATAGCTCTACATCTACTACCCAAAGTCCTTCAGGCTTACCTCCCTCTCCTAAGATCACATACTAACGGCATAATGTTATGTCCACAATACACACCAGAGGTTTGTGGTACCCTATCCCTAGAGCGCTTCAGGCTTTCCCCCTCTCCCCGTCTATTCAGTAACCCTAAAGCCATAGTTTCTCTGCCCCTTCTCCAAAAGCCGCACCCTGAAGGCATAGCTCTACCCCTAGTGATGAGAGAACATATTGTACAACAAGTATGCATATCATCTTCTCCTTGTACTACTAATGAAAAGGAGAAGGCGAAGGGAGAGAAATATACATGTCCACCCTATGATACTGTTAAGGGAATCTAAAGTGTTGTACTATACCCTTTTTCATGAACTGTGTTCAGACGACAACCAATTTGTTAATTAATCGCTTTAGAATATCTAAATCGTCGTTCTTTGAATTTTTGTCGTTAATAAAGGCTGATATTACTGGGAAAGAAACGAAAATGTGTAAGTGTATCACACCTGAAGAAAATCACGCAGTCACTTTGAGGTAAGTAAACCGATAAATTGCATTTTGTGTTATGAACTTTATTGCATTAAGAATTAGTAAGTAGTGTTGAAAAAAGTGAAACATTTTAAAAACATGAACATTGTAGTTCAATATTTCTTACATCTTATCGTATGTTATGTCAAATATTACAGTCATTCAAAGTATGACTAAAAGCAATAACATTTGTTCCCAAAACACAATAAGAATTGACAAATTGTTTAAAACATGTTTACGTTGAGTACTTTTTACGAGTACATACAACATATTGAACAGATAAGGTCCACTCATTTGAGTATCAGAATCTTCGTATGATGAGACTGAATTGTCTGTAGATGGAGGAGATTGTAAGGGTATGTTTGCATCTTGGCGTTGTTGAAATTGAGTCTGTAAACAATGAATTTGTTGATTCACTAACCCTGGCTGAGGTATTGTTTGCTTTTGTATAAGATTTCGTTCCATCGGACGTTGTTGCTTGCACTGTATTTGCAAAGACTCTGGTTTCAGAGGATACCGTAGCATTGATGGTGGTGGCATAGGATTGGAGGGTACAACATAACCCACCTGCTGCCATCCTTGCTGTACAGGTATTTGGGCAGCAGTTACGAGAGCAATCATGTCAGCCCGGAGTTTTAATTTGTTTTCAGCAGGTACATTATATAAATCTCGCTTAATGTTAACAGGAGAAACAACTTATCCTCATCTGTTTCACGGAATGTGTGAGATTGCTCTTCCGATACAATCTATTTCTTTAAAACTTCAATTAGCTCATGGTCGTTGTTGGTTCGTTTTTTAGAGGTTTTTTTTTAAGTTGTGGCATGTAGGCCCACTATCCTACAACATTGAAGTATCATCTGTTTCTTCAAACATGATGTGTTCTTCGTCCATATTTGTAGTGTTATTTTACTGCAGTTTCTCTAAAATGTAGCTGTTAGAATTATGTGTACTGTTATTTCCTGGTTGCAGCTCAACCACTTTTGGCTCCCTGTAACTGAATAAGTTCTCTCGTGTAGCATTATCGTATGGATTTACACTTCTTCTGAATGTGTATCACTGAAACAAACCAAGCAAACAAAAATACAACAGAGAGAGAGAGAGAGAGAGAGAGAGTAGTATGTTTCGATGTACATTATGTATTTGTGAAGTATTGAATTAATTTCACTTTCAGATATCTGGGAACGTGAACTTCGATGCAAGATCTTCATTACCAAAACAGAAATGCCAACCTATTTATTCATTGTTGTTAAGACAGGTTTTAGATGCCGTCTGGAAAAATGTCAGACAACAACGCTTTTCAGACCTCACTACAGAGTTTTGGCTTAGGACTGCTGCTGAGTTTTACGAAATAACCAACTTCCCTCACTGTATTGGCGCCCTTGATGGGAACCATATACGAGTAGCCAAGCCTACTGGAAGTGGTTCATTGAATTACAACTACAAAAACTTTTTCTCCATATTGCTACTCGATATGTGTGATGCCAACTACAAATTCATTTTCGTTGATATGGGTGCATGTGGTAAGTCTGCTGATTCTATGGTATTTATGGATATTATTTTTAAGATAAAACTTTATCAGGGCATTTTATATATTCCATAAGCTCAATCGTCTTATCAGGTCTTCGAAGAGTCTATGCCATTTGTGATTGTTGGGGATGAATGTTTCGGTTTACCAACTGATCTACTTAGTCCTTATTCAGGTAAATGTTCGAATTTAAATACAACTATCGACTCAGCAGAGCACATAGGTGCATTGAGTGTAAGTTTGGAATCTTGGCCAATACTTGGAGAATTTTCCATTACCATTGAATGTGATCCTTCCTCTGAGCGAGTCCATAATGAGAATTTGCTGTGTTTAACATAACTTTGTCAGAGAACGTGACGGTTTCAAAATTAAAGATACCTTGCCATTCGAAGGTTTATATCGTAACAGGCTAAAACGTCAGCCAGACAGCCGACGATTTCACCCATTAGGTATCGACACTAAAACGTTTATCAACAGTTAAGACAGCGACAAAATCAACAAAACCTCCACCATGTGCTGCTATAAAAATACAAATTTTGACACCAGGGGTAGCACAAAGCTCCAATTAACGTCCAAGACCAGGGTGAACAATAGTTCTTAGGGAGCATATGTACTGGGGTTGGAGTTACCAAGTGAGAGGTTCAGGCATCTACGGTTCTGCTATAAAACTACTATAATAACTAAAAAAAATACCAAAGCTGCTAAAGCACCTATCGTCGACAACGGATTGCATCAGCACACCGACGAGGAACAGAAATAAAAAACCAATAATACTTATTAATCTAGAGAAAGAAAAAAATTAGAACTGAAAAAAAAATTCTATGCCAAAAACAAACACTAGTACAACAGGCTACTCAGGTTTGACTGTACTTGAAATGAAATGCTTTGCTACAGTAAAAAAAAACCTATCAAATATTTAATATAAAATAATACACTGTAGCTTTTGCTTCAGTTAACCCCACAGTAAAAATCTCATGTAGGTAACACTCTAAGGCTCTTTCAGACTATAAATCGGAAGAATCAAAACCATAATGTGTAGAAAATAATTAAATTGAAAAAATTATTACAGTATTTTTGTCAGTGAAGTTCTGCAAGAGCTTGAAGTTTAAATAAAAAAACAAAGGACTGTTGTTCGTAAGATTACTACCTTGGTCCACCAAAATCTAAATCATAAAGATATGAAAATACAATATATTATTTCTGAAAATCTCCTGTAAACATAGCTGAGCTGGATTGAAAATCAATTAATATTCAAATATTCGGGTATTCAGAAGAAAAATTATCGTGAACTCAAATGGCAGTAATTATACAAAAAGTAAAGAATATTCTTTCAACAACAGATTAAAATCGACAACTGGACAAAATGTCAAAGTCCACTTCTCTGGATAAAATAAAAAAAATTAAATAATTTAACTTGAGTTCTCTTCTTTCCTTTGAAGTTCGGCTTTGCTGAAAATCTACTAAGGTAAATTCGCCCAGTTCAAAATTAGCAGCAAAACAACAAAACAAAAATGAACTCTCATCCATTTTCTAAGTTAAAGTTATGTACGGCTTCAAAACTATATGACAAATAATATATCAACAGTAAAAGCGACTCACCACCTCGACTGGCTTCACTACATGTTCCTGCTTCGGTCTCCCACTACAGACTGCTCCTGCGACTGCCAAGCAGCCGTATAATAAATATACATTATGCTATCAGCCAAAAATACATTCCACCTACAAGAAAAGGTTAAAAACCTATGTTACTTAAATCAGGTTACAATGCTGAAGAGTCCACGACTCCCTCCGCAAGTCATACCATGTCCTTCTCGTCTCACGATCGTCAAGTGACTCTCACAGTGGTGGCAAAACATGCCACACAAAAGCACTCACCACTCAGTACATTTCTTCGCGGGAGTAACGAACTAACACACCACCGAGTATCGACCCGACTCCATGTGGATTAAACTGCACCAATCACCAAACAGAAACTAGATACACCGACCAATCTATGAGCAAAGCAACATTTCCCCGACGCTCGAAAAAACAACACTCGCAGCAAACCTGGCCCGTCACTACCCCTCGCCAGGTGGAGTAGAAGATGGAGGAAGCAGAGGGAAGGGGAAGGGAGATATAGAGAGAGTAAGAGCAGAGAGTCAGATAGAGGAGTTGCGCAGAATGCACGCAGAGAGAGAGAGAGAGAGAGTGAGAGAGGAAGAGAAAGGGAGAGAGCAAATACGTGCATTTGAGAGGGGAGATGCACGACTCCCTGTCGATAATCTCACTCCAAGGTTGTGTACGACAGCATAAACAACACAAGCCACGCCACCGAGTACAGTGGCCCCAACTGTTATGCTAACTTGCTATGTGCGCTCAGACACTCTTCACCCCATGCCTTCATGAGGCGACAACTCGGCTTGTTGCTATCGGCACGGTAAAAACGAACAGTGACCTCGTGCCATGCGCGACATCGCTAAACAAAAAAAAAAAAAAAAAATTCTGAAAATATATCCTAAGCTGCAACAACACCGAAACTCACCAACAAGAAATGAAAGGTTAAACTAACAAAATATAGCAACCATCTGAACAAAAAAGCAAAAAAAAATTTCCTCCACTCAATTTTTAATTATGAAAATGTTATCGGTGTAACAATATGAATGGAGTGACGACTGCCAACCACCAACAAAAAAAGCAACACGGCTCAGATACATGTTATGTGATTATTTTGTCAGTGAAGCAGGAGCTGTACCAAGGCAAATGGAGGGAATCTAAATTTATATGAACTTAACAGCAGAACTGCTGAACAAAAAACGAAAGCTATTTTACATAAATGGCATTAAGTGGATATAGTCTACTTAGTGTTGTATATTAGTTTATCAAGAACTAACCATGCATGGTTTTGTTTACACAAAAATAAACAACTACTGCTGTTTTTTTAAAATGTATACCAATTTTTTTACTGTTAACCCCCTTCTTATTTGTCAAGACAAACATTCACGAAAATATTATTTCGCTAGTTAAAGTTCTACGAAAACACCTATTTCTTGAAATGAGCCGGATGACTTTCTGGATTCGGAAACCAGAAGAATGAGTGATCTTCTTTGTAGTGTTTATCTTATTTTTAAATAAAACACTATGCATTATTATAAATTTGATTTTTACCAAACTGCTCCTTTAACTTAGTTATCAAAATAGCAGTTGTTTATTTGAAAGCCACAAACATATACAAATATGGAGACCAGCCTTCACAATAAGTGTTACACTTGAGTTATGGTTGACACTGTCACATTTGGTTAAAACACAATGTAACAAAAACCTTGATCTAATGAAACTGTATTGTTACAACTTCACTTAACATTAATATAATGTTTCATTACTCACAGAGGTTATTTCTCTCAGCCAAGGAGCGCTGCTCGAAATCCGGTAGGAATGTACACATAATTTCATTACAAGCATTCACTTTTACTTGCTTATTACTGTATGCTTCAGAACTGGCATCCCAAATTTCGGGTTGTTGTTCAACTGCATAAATTAAATCTTCGGAATTCACTTTTGTGTTCAATAACTTCTGGCACTCTTTCAGGGCTTCTTCTTCCTCCTACTTGCTTTTCCCTTCTGCCTTGTCTGCCCTTTCACTTCCACTGCTTTCCATAGTGACAATCTGCAATTCACTATATATATTTACATACGAACTTCGCGTAAATATATAAGACATGTCTAAACAGTGCGCAGTGCGAAGAAAACAGAAACCAGACTGCTCGGGATGCGAGAACTGAACGTTACTGCGCCACCAGTTGCCATCCTCCTGTCGCCAGCTGAGTCACCGGTGTCGCGGCCGGCTGCACCGCCTGGCGGTCTAGTGTAATACTGCCCTAAAGGCTGCCGAAGCTCGACTACGGGGTTGGCTGGCGTGACCACTAGTATCCCACCACTCCCTTCCGTTTAACAGTATACAACCCTGCTCTAAGCGTATTTCCTTGCCATTTGGCTGCTGTCACCCGAGATGAATACATGCTTCTCTTGCACAGTCTACACCTACAATACTGGAATTATTTCTTTATGTCATATGGCATGTTCACTACACCTTCGTAAGACATACACACACATGCAATACCTAAATACACCAGCACACATGCACATCCAAAATGGACAATAACTGCATACATTTAATTGCCCATGCACAGGCACTGTGGTGTGTCTTATAGACATAACACTATGCTTAGAGTGTGTGATCTGTGGAGAGGGGAAAGTCTGAAGGGCTTTAGGGAGTGTGTATAGAGCTATGCCTTTAGGGTGAGGCTTGTGGCGAGGGTGAAGGAAACGATGCCTATAGGGTGTGACTTTTGGAAAGGAGGAAAGTCTGAAGGGCTCTGGGAAAGTTGCTCGAGAGAAGAGGGTAAAGCTTGGAGGGCTTTGGGAGTGGGGCTTTGCCTTTAATGTTTACGAGAATAGGAAGCCTAAAAGGGCTCTGGGGAGTGGAGGATATGTCTTTAGGGTAGTGGGAGGTAGGAGGACAGTCAATCACATGACTAGCCCATGGCACTTAAGCACAACTTGTACCAAAATGATCAATTCCACTACTACCACTCCTCTAGTATCCTTCTGTCAATCATAGCCCTCGTGGTGCTTAGGTGCTATTCGTACCAAAAACCTTCCACAACCAATCCCAGTCAAGACCACGCCCCCTAATGACCCTCTGAGCCATTTACAGCACTCTCTGACCCTAGGGCCTACGCTATTCAAAAGCAGATTATGCCGGTTTTGCTCTCCGTTGTGTCAGAGCCCGCATGCAGTCCCAACTATTATGTTTGTAAAATCAATTACACGTGCTGTTAAAGGTAACACATGTTTTTCATTGTATAAACAGAAGAGAAAGTAATTTTTCAACCATGAGGTTTTAAGATATCTTAGTTATATTTTGTGAACACATTCATAAGAATTAACATTTTCAACATTGAAATACTCACAAGAGAAAACATAACAGCAAGTGTCAACTTGCCACATCAAAAAGTAATTTGAATTAATTTTATGAAACTTAGTGAAATACAATGCGTTTGAAACATAAAATTATAGTTAATAATTTACGTCAATATATACATAAAACTTTGAAGAAAAATTATGTGAGATACAAATAAAAAGGAAATTTTTCTTAACCGTACAACTACATTTGTCTTCTATTTGCTAACATGGCATTAAAAAATCGCACAATGCTCTTAAAAATACATTGACAAACAAACACATAGTGAACAAATTTTGTATTAGCCTACATAATTTCGAGTTTTTAAATAACATTCTAAAATTGTATTTTTTTTTACTGGCAGTCGATATGTAGATTTCATAAGCTCAGCTATATACTTACAATTTATGCAGAGTTTTCTTATATCAATACGTGGACCCACACTTAGTGCGGAACTCTTCGTAGTTTTTTAAAAAAAACATGATCAGCAACACGATTTTAAACCCCCGCTAGTTAAAACAAACCGTTTTAAAACGATTTAAAGACATGCAAGCACACGAAACTTGCTGTCAACTTAAATGTTTACCATTCAATAGTACGTTAAACAACATGCAGTCTGAAATAAAGGTACTAATTGAATGCTGACCAAAAATGTGTGTAACTCTGGTCATCTATCAGTCTACAGTGCTTCACATGTGGACAGTGTTAGTTATAGTCGACAGTCAGGTTTTGATGGCTTGTGTGTATGAAGAAAGGTGAGGATGTTACACAGACAGGCATCAAGGACTGGAGAAGCGGTGGAAGTCAAAGAAGACATACGTCAAACCGCAGCAGTGCAAGGCCCGAGAGCGACACAGGTGGAAGGAAGAACGGCTTACAATAGTGTGAGCAACACAGGTGGAAGGAAGAACGGCTTACAATAGTGTGAGCACTGCAGTAACATAGTAATATCTGAGTAGATGTGATATCACGTGGCAGTATTGCAGCAACATAGTAATATCTGAGTAGATGTGATATCACGTGGCAGTATTGCAGCAACATAGTACTATCTGTGTAGATGTGA
>PNEQ01065199.1:0-18996 GCA_003012365.1 Medauroidea extradentata
CTTCCCCCACTTTCCCCCACCTTTCCCGCCCAATATTTTAAAGCAAACGTTTTTCATGTTTACTTAATTTCGCTGAGATATTCGTTTTGCGTTTTGCATAATAATGAAGACATTTCAATCCGCAAAAGAAAGTGGTGAAGATAACGTCACCCCGTTGAACTTCATTAAACCATGTCGGTAAGTATACATGGCAAAAATGTATTTCTCACTAATAACTCTTGACCCATCCGTTCATTTTCATAATAAAATACACCGTTTAAGATGTGCCGCAATGGCACCCAATAACGGCAATTTTTGGGTAACGCTCATTTATCTTTTATGTAAGCTATGATCGGAATATTTATAGCAGTAATCACAAAAGGATAAACTTCTCATACCCAAGCAAGCTGATAAGATAAGAATATTAAGCATTATAAACTTGAATAATTGCACAAAAAATTGTACCATTAAAAATTCAGGGGGGAAAACTCATCGCAAATTTTGGGTACATTTATACTTTTTTAGTGTAATGATGGATTAAAACATGGTACGCCTCCTTAATCCAAGCCTCGAATCAGAAAAAAAAGTGTAAAACTTCCAGAAATATATTTTTGTAGTTCATTATGTTCACGATAAGGAGAAAAATAGTACACCGTGAAAGAAGAAAAAACAAGAGCCAAAAACTGGATAAACACTTATTTTCACTTCGTTACTATTCTCATTGCAGGCACAGTCTGCCAGTCCCTTCAACCTTCAAGTGCGCTGTAATGTACAGCAGGATATATATATATATATATATATATATATATATATATATATATATATATATAAAGAGACATACAGTAAACTATTTTCCACATGCGCCCATTGTACCAACGTACGGAATTATTATTAAAAACACTGTTTCTAAGCCCTGCAACATACCTAAAAACGATCTTTACAGATCGTCGTACTTCAAAATGTACTAATCCGATGTAATCGGAACGTGCAATGACCTTAGATAAAATTATATTTTCACCACTAAGTCCGGTAGTAAAACTGAATCGGCGAAATATTGCACGCTAGTTCAGCGCTTGGCTCGTTGAGGTGATGCGGCATTTGATGCGCGCTTCAAAGTCGACCTTACTGCTCCGCATAATTGTATATTTTTATGTAACATTGTCAGTTTTTTTAGACGATACTTGCGAGTAAAAAAAAAAAAAGTAATATTTTGAGTTTAAAAAAATCGAGAAAGTACAGAAAAACAGTTGCAAATTCAGCAGTTCGCGGTATTTTTTCAAATGTTTTATTACGTAGCCCATTGTATGTTATTTCACTATACGAATTATTTCACGTACGTTAAGTCAATTGGTTTTCACTATTTGCATGGCAGCAGAACATGCTTTTGACGCACCGTTATGAGAAAACTACGCCAGCTAAAATTGATTCGTAAGAGTATACTGCACTCGCAAGTATCGCCTACAAAACTAATACTATTTCATATAAATATAAAATTATGTCTTTATCGCACTTGAACAGGGCCTCCCTACCTGCGCTTGAAATGCGTTGCAGCGAGTTACCGGTACGGCTATAATTTTTTTCGCGAAACTATTACGTGTATTATATTTGTCTATCTACGAAAAGAACACACATTTCAAACTATGTCGCTATAGTTTTAAAAATTCGATACGTTTATTAGAAACAACATTTTCAAGATCTTCAATGTGGCTAAAAATGGGTTTCACATACAGCCGTATCTGAAAAAATAACAACTGGATTCGAAAAACACAACTATAGAAACAAACAGACTAACTTTGCTGCCCATTAAGAAAATAATATGGGCGCCGCTAGAGTCCCATAGGAAGAAGGATAATAGTAAAGCACTGCATGCCAGCTGAGTGGGTTGCGCGATGAGGTGATACTGCATTACATACGCCACGTCGGTCAACGGCGCTATTGCCGCTCCTACCTCAGAGGGTTTTTACGGTACTATGCCGGTTTTTCCCTCTCTCTTCTTAGATTATGGCTTAGCTATAGGTACACTTAGGGAGGTAGACATGGCCCCAATTGCGGCCATGTCTACCCAACCCCTCTCTGCCGCGATGCATGCTTCCTCTGCATGAAACTTCCCCCTTGTAGGCGTATGGGGCTCAGCCCTGAGACGCACTTAGTCCCGCTCCTTCCCCGGGCCTCACACATAACTTAGTAGTTAGGGTAGGTTAGGAAAAAAAAAAGGCTGTGTTTGTGAGGTAGGAGCGGCAATAGCGCCGTTGACCGTTAGGAAGGCCCCCTTAAGAGCATTGACGCATGGTAACAAGTAATATTGTTAAAATAGCACACGCGACTTGTATAATGACCGCTGTGGTTACCTGCATAAAGTTAGATGTCCTGACAACAAAACTGGCACTGTAGATGCAACTGCATTTATAATGTGTATGTGAGGATTTCAAGAAGTTCACGCAAAATAAATGAAAAATGTACGTCCTCCCAAGCTACAGTGGAATCAGTGGCCGTTGTAGTCTCGGACGAGGGGAGTGTCCGTGGAGGCGTGGATAATCATCCTCAGGACAATCAGTTGTCAGCAGTAACAGTTCGAGATAAAGTGGGCCATTTTGAAAACCACATTACTTTATCCCTTTCA
Source organism: Medauroidea extradentata (assembly GCA_003012365.1). Classification (NCBI taxonomy): domain Eukaryota; kingdom Metazoa; phylum Arthropoda; class Insecta; order Phasmatodea; family Phasmatidae; genus Medauroidea; species Medauroidea extradentata. The sequence goes on from PNEQ01065199.1 coordinate 2,600, forward strand.
GCGAATTTATAATCTCCTGCAACTTTTTAATATAAACAAAACAACTTAAGTAACAATCAACGTCTATAGATTGTAACGAAATCAAAAAGTTAACATATTAAGTCATAATAAATAACTTAATTATTTTTGTAGGCAAGTGCTGACTTAATGGCGAACCACCTGTACCTGATATCAAGAGAAGTCTGGCAGGTGAAATAAGCTACTATTCGACCACGGCTAGTCCTCCCGTGAGGGGAAGAAGCTTAGTAGCAGGTAGACACGCCACAGGAAGGGGAAATGTACTGCGCCTGACGTGAGTGGAAAGAACTTTTATCTGAATTTGGCCAGATCTGGACCAAATATGAATTAGTGTATATTTGCCTATCACTGATGTCAGATCTGGCCAATTTCAGATCTAGCCAGATCTACATTTTTTTATATGGGACGGTCAGTGAAGATGCAGCGGCGAAAACAGAGAACCACAGATAATGTAACGACTTTTTAGATAAGCAGGGCAGGCATGAGAATGAGGCTTGACTACTGGTCAGCTAAGTATCGTATTTACTTATCGTACTGACTTTCCTTCCCACAACCACACTCTTAATTCCCCGACGGCCGACATATATATTACTGTATTTACATTAGGTAGGCTGTTCGGTATACTAAGATACCGCACATTTTATCGCAATATTCAAAGTTCCTCAGGCTGTATCAGACAAACCAGAAGAAGATATATTTGTACAATTTCTGTTCACGTCTATATACTGGTTGTGTGTGCCACAGTATTATGGCAGGAGCTGTGGTGCGTCACACCAGTTGCACGCGGTGGTCAACAGCGGTAGTTCGCTTTTCTCCCGTGGGACTAGTTGTGGTGGAGTAGTAATATCGGAATATGGCGCTAGTGTCGCAGCCACAGAGAGGAGAGCCAGTGTTGCGACGGCACGCAACAGGAAGGAAGGCCTGTGGAGGGGAGGGAAGTTATCAAAGTGTAGGATGTGGCTCTCGCCTTCTCGCGCAGGAAGCCCACAGCCGCCGCCACTTCCTGGCTCGCCGCGCTTATCGCCCAGCCGACATAACACACATACATGGCACACGCTGCCTCCACCTCGTGTGTACACGCCTTGTTTATAAAGCCGCTCGTCGTGACACGCGCCACCCCACCTGGCACCGCCGGCCGACCTTACTTCACTGTTGATCAGTCATGCACTTCAGCCCGCCTTACAAGCAGTAAACATATACAAATATTTATTTTCTATTGTGGAGTCAATACCTTTATATTTACAATGCGCCTAAAGTGAAATATATACACTGCTGTGTTTTATTAAGGTGGCCGCCTGGGTGGACATATTTTGCGCGCCAGAGACCGAGAAGAGCGAAGCGGTAAGGACGGCAGCTCGCGCACCAGCCCTCACCCTAACCTCTAGGCGCAAGTCACCGAGCTGGCGTGTAGTCTTCTGTAGAATGGGACAATTTTCATCTAAGTTGGCACCTACTGCTTGCAACGTGTATAATTTTTGTAAAAATTTTTTTCTTGTACCAGAGATGTTTTTGTCCTATGGTACTCGTGAATGTGGGGAGTTGAGTTGTCTGGTTGTACGCACGTAAGACAATCGGCAAGTGGAGTAAAGATGTTTTCAGAAGCATTTAATTGGTGTTGTCGTTTCATATTCATATATTACCTTCTTTCCAACTTCGTTTCTACAAGACATTCAGCGGTGATCCAATCATTCTATGACGTAATATCAAAGATGGTGTGTTGTACACGCTTATTAAAATATTTTGCACCAAGATTTTCATACCTATTTAAAGCCGTAAAAATACCCATTTTTCGCTGTTCTCAGCCGCGAGAAGATGAGACGTTTTCTCTCAAATCTCGATGTCTCCAAAAATTCAAAAGTCAATTCTGTACATATTACATCAACTAAATCAAATGGCGAAATAGTTTTTGAACTAAAGTATTTATGTTAGATCAAAAACCATTTCACAATATCATGTATTTGGTGTTGGTTCCTACAGAATTTACCATAATCATAGTTTTTTTTTGGAGATATCCAGTTAAAAAAAATATATCCTTAGATAAGCTTTAAATATCCCTAAGGATATTTCCCTCAAATATTTTGCTTCTTTTACATTTATTTGACGGTGATCTCAAATTAAAAACCGAAGGGAAGTACGAAGGAAATTTGCGCAGCAATCTCCGTTATTACGAATTTACACTGAAAGCGATTGCTAGGGGAATTGCTACTACGCCGGAAATGAAGCCTGCTTAAAAAACTGTAAAATGCATTTAGAAGGGAGGGGGCGGAAAGTAATTATTGTTGCGCAGCTGAGAAGTGCTATTTGGAATCCACCTCTGACGAACGTAAGATATTTCCTACCGGTCTTCGCAGTCATTTTAAAGTCCAGTTTCCTCAAGTACTTCAATTTTTAATACCAGCTTGTGCAAAAGTTTTATTTTATAAAGTTTTATTTTATAAAGTTTTTTTTAATTTGTATCATTGGTTCTTCTTCTTCAAAATAGTACACGTGCGAATTAAATTAACAGCGTGAAGAACCTCAAGTAAAAATTCCCCAACGATTTAGATCCTTGACACAATTTTATTTTTCTTAATTTTTACTTTTCTCGGAATGTTTCAAATTGTCCCCAAGACGCAGGCTCATGAATAGCAGCGCACATGTACAACGGCGTTCGTTACACACCAGCAGTGGAATAGTCGTTATTTGTGTAGGGGGTGGGGGCTTTAACCTGGGGATAATATAATAAACACAGACCACAATTTTTAAAGCAGGGGTACTCTTATCAAGAAAATTTCGATTTCTAAGTGCAAAATAGTGAAGTTTTAGCAGTTTTGCTAAGGAAACATTGAATATTCTACTGGTAAAAATATTTTTAATATTTTAATAATTTTCTTTAAAACTAGTCACGAAGGGCAGAAGGGAAAAAAAGGGGGGAGGGGTTAAACTCCTATCTCACCCAACCCCTTGGCCGCGCCCCTGCAAACGCATGACAAATAATGTAATTTAGCGCAACATTTTGAGAAGCTATCACATCATACATGCAATCATTTTCAAGTAGAAGAATATTTTTACATTCCACATTTTTCTTGCATGAGAAACTCAAAAGCCGTTTATACTATTACACGGTTAATATTGACTGTTTACTATAAATTGTCCATTCCCATCCAACATACGCGAAAAACACATTTTAATTTTAAGTTTTAAATTTTTGTCAGAACAATAGATTAACAGTACGGCGATCCGGGTTCGATTCCCGCTAAGGCCGCAATCAATTTTTGCGTGTGGTAGACGTGGCGGTCGTCGCTGTTAGCCAGTGGGTTTTCTTTGTGTACTCCAGTTTCCTCTCGTCCTTGCATTTCGTCTCTGCACCATGCTCACATCATACGTTAAAATGTCTCCACTTTTAGTAAATGATGTTACAGTTTGATAAGTGATCAATAATAATATGGTATGGTGAGTGTGCCCTGAGGGCCTGGTGCAGACTTACTACTGGCCGACCGTACACAGCTGCTTGTCCCAGAGAATGACGTAAGATGAGGGGCGCCGGAATGAGAACAGCGGAGCAAACTGGAGATTCCCAAGAAAACCCGCCGACCAGCGGCATCGTCCGGCACGATTCCCACATGCCGGGAATCGAACCTGGACCGCCTCGGTGGAAGGCGAAATGTTCTAGCCACTGCGCCAACCGCGACCCCAACTTAGGCCACGATTACGATGACTTCACGTTCACGTGTATCACTTACCACTTTATCACGTTCACGCGTACGTAATACGTACTCAATTGAGGTGCCATATTACGATCCTTCAGGCAATGGAAAACTTTCGTTGTGGAATCATTCGTCGAGTAGAGAGCCTTGAAATTAATAGTTTCATTACACAATAGAAGACATCTACTCTTCCGAAATATGATTGGCCCAGGCGATCACGTGGTATAATTTCACGTTAAGTTCAATGCTTAACATCGACAAGCTGTTCGTTACGCGAAAGTTAACGTAAGTATAAAGTGGCCCGATCGTGATAGGGTCAGTTCAAGTGCGTTAGTCAAGGTGTTTCCTGCTTACACGAAAATTAAAGTAAAGTGAACGTGAAGGCATCGTAATCCCGGCCTTAGTCAATTCTGAAGGTATATTCTATAGCGGACGGCAAGAAGGGCACAAGTGCAATTACTACCCATTGAGGCTTTTGCCTTTCTTGAAGCATTTAGTGAGGCCTTAATACGACACAAGTTTCATGTTTCCATACGACTTGTGGCATTCTTACGACCCAACAAAGAATCACGGTGTTGTTATTTTATCAGTAAGAAGCAGTGTTGAAACGGAATGTTCCAGAATATTGTAAGCTTTGACACGTGCGGTAACATCCACGGGCGACCGACAAACACAGCCGTAGAACATAATGGCAGCTCATGCTTGGCGACTGTTCCAACTCCTTCGTCGAGCAGAACTACAAAGAGAGAGAGAGAGAGAGAGAGAGAGAGAGAGAGAGATCATGCTAGCATGCTGCCCAAGACAATGACAGCTATACAGGATGTTTACAAGTATTAAACGAGATGTCCGTGAATTCACAATTTTTGCACCACAGTTCACAGTTGATATGTATAGTTCACAACGTGCGGGCCGCCATGGTCTGTTACGTCGTGCGACAGTAAAGCCGGATTCACGACCAAATTTAACGTACGTTAAGTATTATAGATTGGATTCACAACAATATTTAATCTAGACACGCGCGGAAAATATTTATGTTATAAAATGTCGATAATAGATTATCGTAATTTATTTTTATTCTTCGAAGCGAATTAAGTAATATATGACCAGAAGATAGATGATTTCTCAAGATAAATTCATATTTGATTGAGTCTTACGTGTGCACATGCTGCATTCACAACCACCACTTAGCGTACGTACGTACGAAGTAGAAAGTTGATCAACTCCATTACGTACATACGCACGCTACGCGAGGATGTGAATACTAGCATGCACACTCGGTGTTTCTACTTTTACACGTACGTACGCGCGTACGCTTCGTGGTGGTTGTGAATCCAACTTTTAAATGTGCGTTTTGGGGTCTATGTCATAATTTTTTTCCTCCAGATATGTAGATTATTCCCTCAAAATATTGACACTAAATTTTGCAACAACCTGTATACTGTTACTTTCGAAGCTCATCCTTAAAAAAATAATAAGAAAAAAAAATTTGTTTCGAGTACGGTGTTCATTGGTCGCACTGATTGGCAGCATAATGAGATGGCCAACTTTGAACTTACTGTATTAATGCGAGAAACTATGCATAGCTAATCTGAGTACTGAGCTAGTCAAATTCAGGTAAGAAAAAGAAACATCGGTCACGAAACTCTACGTTCGTTTGGCTATTATCTTCTCGTTTTGTTCGCCTTCTTCGAAACTTACCTATGAGGCTCGAAACATGAGTTTAGCGATGATTTTACAGCAATGCAATTAAAGAAAAAAATATTCGTCGACGATTACGAGAACAATCCATTTTCGAAATGGAATCTGATTACATGATAAACCAAAACATTGTGTTGCATTATTTATATTGCACAAAGAACTTTTTTTTTGTAATGGCTATGGTAGTTGCGATGACTGTATATGGTCTTGGTTATCTGAATTTTAAGCAGGTCCTTGATATCAAAATATAACATTGAAATGCATACTTAAAAAACATTACGAGTTAATATACCAGCCACGTTACTGCCGCACTCCCCGAATGCGGAATACTCTGCGACTGCCTCCCATCCACCGCAGACCTGCACTCCGAAGTTCGCTGCGCACTTGTTCCACTACTCTCGCACTTGAAAGCGAACGACAGCCACGTAGCTGTGAAGGCGGGGCAAATATTGCTGAGGCAATCCTCTCACATGGTTCTTCACACTATGTACTCGGCCGTCTCCTCAGGATTCTCGAGATGGGAAACATTCTCACGTGTGCAGCAGTAAGGTGTTACGGAAGACGCCCGAGCCAGGTAATTGTGTGAAATATTCCCACCTGCCTCTCCTCCAGACTGCGAGTACACGTATCACAGAACTTAAGTCAGACGAAACTGAGAGTGTATTATTGGCTTATTGCCAATGCAGTAGCACGTCAACAATAGCCGTATTTTAGCGGTTGAATTGTTCACAAGCTGTTAGCAAGCGTTTGCGGAAACTGTTTGCATTTACAAGTGATCGTTAAAATGCAATAAATCAGTGAGCAGAAATGGCTACCAACGTGGAGTTACGAAATTATGTAGTTGTCAATGCCTTATCAGAAATATATATGGCCCGTATAAGGCAAAATACTTCTTCACGAATGTTTATGTTGGAAACTGGACTGATGTCACTTTCCTTTAAATTTACAACATAATAATTTGCAGAAAAAAAACTTAACTATGCAGCTGCACGAGATAAAAAAGTTAATATTGCATAATTTAATTTCAAAATAACTTAAGTCTCGTCCACATTGCGTCTAAATACAGTTTGTTTAGATTTCAGATTTATTAGAAAATGCTCCTAATGAAACACATGCAACATGCAAGTAAAACTTAAAATTTTATATTTCTTAAGAATCGCGTCTGCACAGGATTCACCAAACCTAAGAACAACAATCACGTTTTAGTCATCGCAAGCCAAGCCAAACCAATGTATTACATTTTATGGTTAGATTACGTCAGTCTTAACAAGCATTTTCCGGCTATGTTGAAGGACTTAAAAATAGTAATTCAACTAAGTTATATGAAATGTACTGGAAGTACGGTTGTTCATATTATATCTGTATATTTCCGAACAAGTTACTCTTAACTTTTACAGCTGTAGTGACATTTTTTTCAGTGTGATTTCTACAAAAAAAAAGTAACTGCAAAAATTGTTATAGTGATGTTTTATTCGCGCCGTGATACAATTCCTCGAGGAAACATTCAATTCCCCGACAGGAAAGCGAGTCGTGGAGCAGTGCCGGAAGTCGAACGGAAATTCCTGGAGGAAGTATTCTCCGCCTCAGTTCGGTCCAGACTTTGTTCATGTAGAGGACGTCCAGACAAGCTAGCCCAAGGACGAGAGGCAACCAATGCTATAGGAATTACCTCCAATGTAAAGTTTAAATTCAGAGGCATTTTCATAAAACTGGTTTACTTCAAGTGTGACGATTTCGAGTTACATAATCTATGTGACCCAATTAACATACTCGGATGAAGCACTTTTTCCAATTATAGACTTAGTTTTTTGTTACAAAATTAGTTTTTTTGTTAAATTAAATCATCTTTTTTTTACGGTAATTACTAAACAATGTGTACATATTTCCCCGTACCTTACTAAAAAGTTTACATCTGCGACTAATAAAATGTATTATTATTAGCAAAACTATTTTCAAATGTGCTATCAATAAGGGCATGGTCCCAAGATATTCGGCTTTCGAAAGGTTTTTTTTTATCCAGACGAGAGCCAATATTGCCATCTTGCTCTGTAACTTTCTTGAAAAACAATCTTCCTGTGTAATATAATTTTTCGAGACAGCTGATATGAATATTTTAGCTAATTTATCAGTCAAAAAGAAATTTCGTTAATTAACTAATTAGCTACTATCATGAAGAATTTTGTCTCAACAAAATCAGAGTACGTAGTTAAAATCAGTTATAACAAAGTTACAGAGCGATTCTACGATATCGGCTACCGTTCGTGTTTTAACAAATACAGAAAAACCTCTTTATAACAACCACCTCTCTATAAGAACCATTTCCTCAAGAACCGCGGGTTTTAAAATATGGGTTTTACTGTATAGTTAAACCTCTTTATAAAGACCGCTCCTATATAAAGACCCTATTCTAAAGAACCGTGAGGGGACTTTACAGAGAGGTTTTACTGTAGTTGTCAAAAATTTAGAAACTCTGTTCCAAACCCGTAACGTTAACAGCTTAAAAGTAATTCGCGTTTTCTTCTCTGTTCATATGCAAAAGGCATTCCTAGCAATCAGTCGTTAACCTGTTGTAAGGAGTAAGTGTCTGGTTAACTGTAAAAGAAAGGATGGGGCAATGTCGTATGTGTATATGTATGTATGTGTATGAGTGTGTCTCCAATAATGCCCCATGTGACTGTTAGATAAAGTTCTTTAGAACATGTACGCACTACTTTTTTCAGTGTATTACACTAACGCGTAGTCTGCATGTAAATTCACAAACGCGATGGATACAGATGATGACTCAGGGATACCGCTACTGCATTAATTTCTCTGACCTAAATGTAATTTACCAAACACTTCGTGATCCCTGAAGATTATAATTACTACAACGAGTCGTCTGTAACTATGAATACGTATTAATGTGCAATTTTACAACATACATTACTGCGCGTATTTATCCGGCGAGTATTCCTACTACGGTATGCGGGTTATTCAGACGGTGTTTCTCGCCTGTCAGAAACTGCAAGTTCTACTAGTCTACTTAACTACAGTAGCCTATGAGCAATTTAAAAATTTCAAATTTTTTTTAAATACAAAAATGTATTTATTTTTTAAATTTATATGTGTCAAATCGCAGCCTACAGCATTGTTATACACTGAATTTCTCCGGTTTGGTATGTCAGTTGGTTTTAGTGGCGTACATAAAACCGTAAAGTGCAAATTTTGACGTTTACGACTCATTACGCAAAAACTATGAAAGAGACAAAAATTTCTTAAGAGGAAGATTTAATCACAATTTACGTCTAAAATAAGAAGAAAAAAATATTTCGTGCAAATATAAAAATAAAAAAAGACGTTGAAAACTGAGGTGAACCGCGCCCTTAATAAATGGTCGTCCCCAGGAATATTTTTGTGTGGGGCCACGCAGTTGAATGGGGTTGGACGGTCCGGGACAGTGGATAGCGGACAGTGACCTTGAGTAGTGGGCCTGGCAGGATGTTGACGGGTGGCTGGAGCCAGCTGGTCTGTCTGCCGCATGCCATAATTGTCATGGCAACTTGCTCTTCACATGGCCGGATTCATGCCTACCACACACGTTCTTCACTTTTTCTTTTGTGCAACTTCGACAAATCAAAGACAGATACTTTGTGCCTTCTACAGGTGGTCTACATGGCGTATTGAACTGTGTTACAGCGGGTTATTTTATCTTGCTACGTTTCCTTATCAAGAACTGTTACACGCATTCACAACATACCTATCTACCTACCTGCGCACATATTTCAGAGTTCAAAACATCACACACATTTGAAATACTTTTTCCGAGCTCTTCAACGTGGATGAGAACTGTTTTCGCATAGGTATATTACATAATACAATGTTCAGATTGGTACGAAATTAATTAAAAGTTCTGGTATGTAATCTGACGGAGACTTCCCCCCACCTATATTATTTTGGCCCTCACTCATAACATATACATCCAGGTTGCGATATCCTGGCCCTCTGGTATCATCCTCATAAACAATGGATATATATTTATTAAAATAATGTAATTTATTGTGACCTCAGATGTTTACTTTTGAGTACAGCACAAACTGTACACTTTTATTGTTACTTGAATAATAAATAAAAACGTCTTCATTTGTCGCAGTTTCCTTCTCTTACACTGGACCTTTTAGATCTCGCACCGAAATGCTACAATTTATAAAAAAAATAGTGATACGAAAATAGTATTATACTAAATAAGAGCAGAAAGAAAACATAGACACTTCCAAAAATGTGACATCAAGCAATATACAGACAGACAATCAAAAAACTCACGGAGTTTTAGCAATTGCCTAATAAAGGTAAATTTTAAGGATCACTACTCATCGTGTACCGGCCAAACTAACGATTTTAGACTCACGGTTCATCAATGAAAAATGTTTCAAGAGACGTTATTACTAATCGTACGTAAAAAAAATTGTTACGTTAGGTTAAGTTAAATTAGGTTACTTTAGGATAGGTAACCTAACATTAAATTAGGTCTGGTTAGATTACCTAACCTAATCTAAACTAATCTTAACTAATCCAACCTAACAAAAAATTTTACGTAGTACTGTTCATGAGAAGTAGTCCTACGTAAAAAAATTTTTTGTTAGGTTAGCTTATGGTAGGTAACCTACCTTATGTCAGGCTACGTCAGGTTAGGTTACCTGACCTAAACTAATATAATTTAAACCTTACTTAACCTCACCTAAAATAAAATAACCTAACCTAACATTTTTTTTTACGTAGGACTACTTATAACGTCTCTAGAAACATATTTCATCAATAAACTATGTCTAAAATCAATAATTTGGCCGGTACACGATGAGTAGTGATTCTTAATATTTACCCTAGTAAATTAAACATTTTCTACAGAAAAAAATTGATCTAACCGACTTCTAGTACTAGTCTAAAAATAGAACAAAAACACTACATAAACTATTTACCAATATACACACAAACATGAAAATATTAACAGTATAGCTTTGTTTGAATTAAAAAGTGACAGGAAAAATATAAATTAACTGCAAGGAAAAATGTAACCAAGGTTTTAAAAGTGCTCACTTTATTTCGAACCACCTATACAAAGAAGCATTGCACGACAGTTTACCGTTGTGCACGTAAAGACGACGGAGCACAAGGCGCCTCGTAAGTCCTCACCGTCCATTCGTTCCTGAGCCTCCAACGTGCAAAACAGTTCCAAACAATCACTTATCTCGTGAAATTATTTATTTATTTCAAATTTTAGTAAGATTACACTATTATTTAATTACAACAGGAACGTAGCTAACTGCCTTATCTCACACTACGCGTATTATATTTGAAGAAGTAAAACGTATAGGTCATTCGGGATAACGTGAGCACTAAAATTCTCATCTTTGAAAAATACCACTAGCCGTTACTCCATATAATTCAACATTAACTACGGTTGCCATACTGTTTGTATGGTTGGTAGCGAAATTACGCGATATAGTTTCGTGTACTTCCCATTTAAATACAACAATATAGAAACATTACCAACCGAAATCTACATAACTGTATTTTATGTACTTAATAAACTTTTTTTTACTAGACTGTATCGATTCATACTGACGGCACTATTTATTTTACACGCGCAAACATCAAGTGACGTGTCCAGAGAGGTTAGACATGTCCCGTCGTTAGTCGTTACGCGCGGAAATATACGAATTAGCTGAAAATAGAACTTTAGCATGGTTTTGTCGTGTGTTCACTTTATTCCGAATCACCTGTAATTATACATTTTGAACAATACGAAATGTAAGATAAATTCACTATTTAATGACAACTTAACTTAACATCTCAAAAAATCATTATGTGTAAAGCTTCCATTAAGACATACATTTTGAATATGTTTTCTTTCTCGTAAGTTAAGATTAGACAAGTAATAATATTTGCATAAAATGTAATGAATCCTCTAATCTTAACGTCATGTCTTAATTTAAAGTAGCGAAAAACATTTTTTAGGAAGCAGATTATGGTTTTATTTTTGCAGATTTTAGTTGGACCAAAGTAAACCGTGTTTACTGTGAGTGGCGAAGCGTGGTCGTATTCCAAAACAAGCCGCATTAGATCCGACTATATACTTCGAGCAATAACAGTTGTTTCCGAGGCCGTTCCCCTGACATTTTCACACTATCAAATATTTATCAATTTCAATTCCTTAGATTCAATTTTGTTGAATAGCACGATTCCAGAAATTCGATTCAATAAACTTTGATATTACTACATGAAAAGTTATCACACAATTTGAAAACAAATTATATTTTTAAATGCTTGTTGCAATGGGCGCTTACAGTAAGAATGTATTCGTTTGTGGACATACGCCATTTCTCATGTTTTTATGACCAAACTTGTGTTGAATGACAAAGTACACGAATCTGGAAAAAAAAACCGGGGAAAAGCTCTGATATTGTTTCTCCCGCACCCCCACTTTTTTTGTCATTCAAGATAAATTCTGTCAGCAAAACCTGAGCAATGGTTTATGTCAACAAACCAATACATCCTTATTGGAAACGTATGATGCACAGAATATATCTACTAATACTACACAACTACACACCATTTTGTTAGATGAATACAAAATGTATTATTTTTTTGTATATAATATTTAAAATAAATAATGCTCGTTTTAATTAGCATACAGAACTCAATATGTTATTTGAATTAATATTACCACAAAAAACCTACTTATTCATAAATATTTCTATTTAAGAAAATTTCAAATATGTTCGAAACGAAAATATTTGATGAAATTCAAAACATTCTATGAACTGAAAGATAAAATGGCCGCGAGTTATGACGTGAGCATGGCGTCACATTACCTTTAAAACTTTCTCCAATAAATGTGAAAGAAAATTTAAGCTAAAAAAAAAAAAAAAAAAAAAAAAGGGTATTAACTTGCTGCTGGCTGCATATTGAAAGATCAAAAATATTTTCATCACTATAATATTCAATGTTTCGGTACGAAAATCTGCTAATGCTAACGTAGCACTATTTTGCACCTCGAAATTATAATTTCCTCGCGGGATGACCCCCGGACTCATTGCTTTAAAGGGGGAAGTCTGTGTTCACAATATCATTCATTATATTATTCATTATGTTATTCAAACCCTTGTTATAAAAATCCTGGCCACGCCACTGCCTGCCTCTAACAGTCAAATGGTTCCACGGACAACAGAGTGATTTTACAGCCATTGCTAACCGTCGCTTGTCTAACATCGTTTCATACTTCGCCTTGTAAACGCCCTCGGAACTAACAAAATCCACAAAGTTACAGGAAACAGAGTGCTGTATACAAAAAACAGAGTATTATCTTCAGAACACGGTTGTTACAGCCGAAGAGGCAGGAAGGCGGGCGCCACACGACCAGACAGACTGCACTAATGGCTGAAGTCATTGCTACAGGGATGGAATCCCTACACATTCCGAGGTGTCTGGTGGCTGTTGTTACCTGGGTCTCAGGCCAACATCCTCCCCCTCCCCTATCATGTGATGACATGCCTCCCCAGCGTGCCACAGGATCCCACCCGCCCCTGTTCCACGTGATGCCCAGCTAGTGGACTCTCCCCGGGGGTCGCGATATACGTGCTTCGCTATCTAGTGAGCACCCTAGAAGACATACAAACAGAAGCCTACAGCAATACTTAAATATTATTTATTGTAACATTAGATGTAAACGTTTGAGTACGATACTACTTATACACTTTGATTGTTATTGACGGTGGTTTGTTCATATTAGAAAATGCCAGGAAACTATACATAAAATGAAACGTGTAAAGTAACTAGGATTTCAAAAGTGCCTATTTTATCCCGAACCAACTAGACATGAAAGTGATCAATGAACGATTCTTCTAAGGCTGTTAGGTTGTGCCAGACGTGTATCACCCAATCTTAGATGTTGCAAGAAACTGCATCGTTTACAAAGGTATGCCAACAGAAAAAATCTTCGCGATATACCATCGTCGTCCTCTATACTGATTGGCTAGCGTTGCCAAGGATTCAGCAACCGGCGGCTGCGGAATGCATGCACAACGAGGTAGCCAGACAGGGAGGGTCCTTGCAGTGGCACTCGCGACATCCGGTGTGGTGACGTGGGACTGTTCACGGAGATGACCGGCGCGGCGCAGGGGCGTGACCTCGACGTCAACCATACAGGTGAAGGTTGGCATGAGGGAGGTGGGGCGCTGACTCACAGCGGAGCGGTCCACGTCCAGCTCGTGATTCAGCTGTGGCGGGCGTGCCAGGACGTCAGCCAGGTGACTGAGTATTCAGCTACCGTGCCCCGCAACACGCCCTCTGGCACGTCGCTGCAAGGTGAAAGCTCTGTGGCTGCGCGACGTGTCGGGTCGTCCTAGCTTCTCTCTGTCACACGCCGTGTTACTGAACCCTACCCACTAACTTCGCCACTGAAACTAATAAAAAGTCCCAACAAGAGAAATTCCCGGTTCCTGAGCAATCACTTCTGTGGGTCCCCACAACCCCGCCCTGAATATCGCCCATTTACAATAAGAAACTAGTAGGATTTTCCAACAGACCCTGCTTGTTTTAATGCTTGTTTCGGATTTGATGTAAAGATGACAACTGGTGTTCTGGAGCCCAATTCTTGAGTGTCTGAATGATTTAGATCGCGGAATGACGTCATTCCGCTATCGGAATTATTGGACAAGTTGCAAGTTGCCTTGTTCTGTGCCCTTATTTTGTGAGGTTAGATTATGCTAGTTTGACAAGTAGAAAGTGATGATTCGTTTTTTCACACTAAGTAAAGCGGAAAATTTTTAACAGTTGGGAAAAACCACGTATGCAGAGTGGCGAAAATCGCAAGTCAAAATGCGAAACGCTATATTTCTCCCGGGATGATGAATTTAATTATTTTAAAACACGCATTACGTTCATAATTTCGAGTTGTTACGAGTTCAGCGAAAATAATACTTGCCGTACGTCTTATTTGCTAGTATCTACCGAGTTCTAACGAACACAGCCTTGTCACATCAGAAGAAGCAAATATTAATCCACTAAAATAATCTGATTCTGAGTGAACACAAACAAGTGAATTACTAGGTACTGCGTAGATTACTACACAACGACTTTAGCTCAAACATGTAACGATACCAATCCCCACGCATAAAAATTATGGGGTTAGAACCACTATTTCTTAAAAAGGTTTCCCATAGCTGTGTAATAAAGGGTTTATTACAAACGAAGGTGACGTCTTGGGTGACATCTAATGCGGCAGTTTACGAGAAATGTATCAACCATGTTCCAACAATGAAATTATATGTCTGGTACAGAGCAAACCGCCGATTAGTCCATTTGACGAAAGACATGATGCAATACTGGAACAAGTGGTGTACTATGTCACATACCTTCCCCATACAATTATCGCTATAACGTAAGTAAGATCCGTAGTGGTGTGGTGGGGACACTGATCGCCTCCCACCATGCACAATCGAGGTCTATTTTCGGCGTAATCGGCCTCCGAGGTTGTCGCAGTAACTAGTGACTAGTGAGGTCTTGAGAGCCGACGAGGGTGAAGTTAGGTGAAGAGACAACATAACTGTCATACCCGAACTGGGATTCGAACCCAGGACCTCCCGCATCGTAGCCCGGCACCTAACCGACTACGCTACAGAGGCCGGCACCTCACTAAGCAGCCGTATTTCATTATAGTTGACAGAAATCAAATGCGGACACACGAAGAAAGAAAGTTGAAGATCGTCGGACTTGTACACACCGCATTGCGATCAAGGGATGCAAGACTAAATGTTGGTTCACAATTAAAAACCTAAGCACAGAACATATAACATAACAGTAAAAACTGCGCACGACCAGACGCCTTGCGCAAAATGAGTTCACAATTCCGCTATGTTTAGCCAATGGCATTTTTTTGACGAATCTGAAATATCCCTTGCTGTATAAAGATCAAACCGAAACCCATTGAAACATATTTGAAGTGGAATAGTATTTGGAGATAAAAGGAAATACAGAAACTAAGTTCCTATAAACAGCACAACGTAAAACAGCATTTACAATATATAAACATAATTTTAACATTAGAATGTCTTATTCTAGGTTTGATTTGTTCTCGTGTATTTTTGGAGGTGAAACCAACATTGCGGACATTTACAAACTCCTTTGCTGTGATTGATAGCTGTCGTATGCATACGCACACGAAACATTACCATTTCTTATGTCAGCAACTCTATGCAAACGACCACTTTTATGGTGTTGTGCAATTGTAGGTAAGAATGCGAACCACTTATGTTCTATGCTTACTGTTAGGTTATTAATTGTAAACCCACCTTAAGATTCCACTATACACTTTATGTACGAGTTCTAGGTTTCAAGTCGTAATATTAGTTTTACAGCATAAAATAAAAATTTGTTCGGGTAGAACCAATTTCCTGTACATGTTATTTAACACTATTGCGTTAAGTTTGCATTACTTGTAAAATACAATTCGTAAACAGTAACAGAATAAAATTGGTACACGACCTTTTCTCACACTGTTTACACATTGCATTTAACATGTAAAGCAAATTTAGCGCAAAAATTATAACGTACGTGTACATTAAAATGGTTATACCTAAACACATTTATCTATTTATACCGTAAAATAAATATAACGGCTTAAAAACCAATAATTTGTACCTCACGAGTATAGTGGAATCTTAATGCTCACGGTCACGGTCGTAGTTCTTCTACGGCCGTGCTCACGGTCTATCTCTACGTGTTACCAAATTGAACGGCGCCATATTGCAGCCCACAACATGCGATGTCCTATACTAAGGTTAATTCTACTACAGGTTAGAAAGAAAATACGTTTTCTTATGGGAGAACTTGGCCCAGGGAAAATTTCTGCCACTAGTTTCGCTTCAATCGCTAAGAGACCAGAAAAATACGAAACCGAAGTCATGGAAACTATATTAGTAATTTAATTTAATTTTAAAATGAAAAGAAACCAATTTCGCG
>PNEQ01065200.1:0-12057 GCA_003012365.1 Medauroidea extradentata
ATAATGAGTTTAAATAAATTATTTATGATTAAATGCCTGGTCTCGTTAATCCGCCCACGTGCTCACGAGACCCACAAACACTGCTAAGAACCCTGAGATTGAGCTCCTCACGCCTACCCAGAGTGACGCCGAGGCCCTAACGTTTGTATAAGGTGATGATAATCTTGGGCAAAGGGGCCCTCCAATGTACCATTACATTTCGGGCATTTATTTTTTTTTTTTCTTCTCATCCATACTCTAAATAGGTGGTAAAGTTATTTTGGATTATAATTTTAAGGAGTATTCAGTTTTCTGGAAGTCACTTCTTTGAATTTGGATTGTGGAAATCTAGAGTGTTCTCTGACAGTCTGTCATGAGTTTTTTTTAGTTCACTGTTCCCGGTAGCCTGCAGAGTTGGTTGGTACTGCAGTGCTTGTGTCCTTTGCGGACAGTGTCCCGGTAATGTGCGCAGGCCGATGGCCTTGTGTTAAGTTGTAGGCAGGTGGTGTGTCTGTGTCGCCGGGTGGTCATGCACTCCTGGCACTTTCGGCGTGCTGCGGCCTTCTGGGTGCACTGGACGCCTTTGTCAACACTCCCCCACTCCCCTGCTCCATACTAACAGCTGTAGTAAGGCAGACGCACAGGCAAGTTGTGCAGTACAGCACATTTCTGTCATTTCACTCTCGTACAGTCCCCCCGTCCGTGACGTCAAATGTCGCTGAATGCCCTGTGGGACAGAGAGGGTAGATGTTGCTCCAATCTGGAATGGTCAATGCTGACCATTCCAGGAAGGTAAATCATGGAAGGTTCTGGACGGCGCAACTGGTGGTTATATAAACCTGCCGGCCATGTTTTGGCGAGCTTTTGATGTTGAACTTTCGTGGACCTTTTTCTTAGAGCTTTTTCTTTGTTGAACTTTTGCGGAACTTTTTATGGCGTGGTTTTTGTACATGTTACGATTTAATTAGGACTTAGGCGAGCATGGCGATGCCCCGATGGGCGAGGCGTAAGCCTAATGGCTCGGAATATCGAATGGCATGTTTTTAGTTTATTTAGTTAGTTTTGTTACTAATATTAATTTTATTTTAATTTCGGTTAGTAACATAATTTTCAAATTTTAAAACAGAATAAGAAGACTTTGTAACCCTGAGATGGATGAGACTTCACTGGACACGAACATCAAAATGATAAGTATTCTTTCTTGTTATTATCTTTATTATTAATTATTATTAATTCCCCCCTTTAGCTTTCGTGATCAGTTTGTATTGTAATAGTCATGGATACGTTTACGTGTGTATTTGTTGTTGGCCAGTACAATCGCCGTTTTCTTGAAGTTTCAGAATAAAGTAATGTGACGTGCATAGCCCATCTTGGTCGCTTACTTATCAAATAATAATTTAAATTTTTTTGTCTTAATTAACATTTTTTTTATTGTGTATAACAATTTAAGTAGGCCAACTTAACCAGGTATAAGGATGTATATGGCGGGATCCAACGTTACTACTTCAAAATTTTGCAAAAACCACGGCCGTAGAAGAACAGGTCTGGACACTCGCCTGGAAACTTGATTCCCTTGTTTGGCAGCAGTTCACCAAGTTACCGAGAATATTGTGTTTTATTGGCGCTTCAGCTAGGGCGGTCGGACTCAAACTGCGCCCACTTCCTTCCTACTAAGATAAACAATTTATCAAAAACGTATCTTTTATCAATTTTAAACAATACTTCCTTCGCTCACAAGTTTATGAAAAGGCTCCAGCAATCTTAATTTACTTTATAAATTTAATAACGGAAAAAAATTGGGCGGAGTTTGAGTCCGACCGTCCTAACTGAAGCGCCAACAAAACACAATATTCCCGATAACTTGGTGAACTATAGCCAAACAACAAGGGGGTCAAGCAAAATACATTGGTAGATAGGCGAGTGTCCAGACCTATACTTCTACGACTGTGGTAACAACAAAATATTTATTAAACTGAGTAGAGTGACAAAACATAATCATAATGGAAAAATACAAAGAGAAACATTATGTTGCCTCTTCAAAATTCTGAGTGGTAGTGTTGGTTACATTGTGTCGCTTGCGATGTTTATAAACGACTGAAATTTTGTTCAGTTTCTAGAAGTGTTTCTAGTGTTCTTGCATTGTTTATAAACTCGGCTTTAAGGTCCTGATATTCCCTATAAACCTTCACCCCCCTCCCCCTGGGTCGAGTAAAATAAACCTCTTACCTGATGTAATGGGCTCAGAACAATAAAAATTCAAGTTTCAACTTCATCAACAAAGCATACATAATTACACAGAAGAAATACCTTGCTGTTCCTATACATTAATCCATGCTAGAGGTGGAAAATAGTTAACAATGCACATAAACAATTAATGGTAAACAGTCTTCAATCGTAAATAAAACCAAAATACTACAGCCACATCAGTACAAAATTAAATGTAAAAACACTTAAAATTTCAGATAGTAAAAATTAATAGGCCTACATAGAAACATTAGGAAATTTGAAAACAAGACATGGTCACATAGATGACCTATTACACTAATTCTGTAATTGCGAAATGAAGTGTTCTCTGATAACTATTATGCACTGCAAAAAATATATATAAAAGAACACATTTATCAATAATTCACTTTCACTTGTCACTAATTTCTTACATCTGCCTCGGTAAGAGAAGGGATACCTAGGTTCCCATACTATTTCTATAGTTGGACTCCTAATGGTATACTGGAGTTCCAATCTCTGGCAACAGACACTCAATAAGACTTGCTCAGATTACTCCTACAGTGATGTTACCGCTCAGGTCACCCCTGAACACTCACAGTCTTCTGAGTCACTGCCACACTCATTTAGTTAGCTGGAGGTAAGAAATGTGGGAGAACTAATCCCCTGGCCAACATAGGTAATGTAACACTAGCTACCCAGCAACAGTACCATAACACTAGCTACCCAGCAACAGTACCACATTTACCACACAATAATAAAACATAAATTTCCCTGCACTTTCCCTGAACCCATTTTTATGTATCTAATAATACCATAAAAGACCTGTAAATCTGTTTAGAACATAACTACAACCCATTAAACTACATTATGCATTTCAAATAATTGCAAGGCAACACTCAAGTGAGACCTTTCAAACCATAAAGTATACCTTTTACCATGTAACTGTCTAGAAATTCTATTACAAATCAACAATTTCATAGCTTTAAGGTATGCCATTACTGCAACAGTTTAATGTACAGGTTTCCCAAAAATTTATAGCAGTAAGTTTTGTTTTGTAAGTCTCCCAGAACTTTCTGGCTTTAAAAATTTGTTTTTCAGTCTAATTTTAAAACACCCACAAGCCATGAGATCGTCTAAGGCTGCCGACAAATGCTGCTGACAGAGTGTTCCTGCATAAGTTATTTTAAAAAAACTCCTTCTAAATTAAGTTGCTTAAAAAGGACAATAAATGTTTCCGTTCAGTTCCACTTCCCCATAAACAAAATATTGTAAAGAAGGATGTAGGAGTCGAGAAACTTAGCCGTCAATTTTTTTTTTTTGTTTTGCCGATTATATAAACCTACACCTTACTAGCAATACAGTACTAAAAATGCAACTTTTCTGTCTTAATGTCAAATGATGATTTGTTTGTAGCCTATTGTCATCACATAATCATGTACCGTAACCAATTACCATGTTTTATTCTGGCGCCCACCCACACAAATTAAAGACATATTCATTTCATTATCATTTTCTACAGCACAAAATATTATTTTAATTTAATATTATGCTGTAGATAGATTAAAGTGTAGTAGTAACAACTGTCAAAAGACAGAAGTTGAAAGGTACATAGTCTACATATAATGATTTGGTAGTATAATTTATTAAAAACACATTTCAATTGTCATATTTCATGCCTTACAACAAAAAAATGTACACAGTAAATTTACTGACTTGTGGTACAAAGAGTTGTTTCTGAGTAACTGTAGTCAACACAGGCATTAAAACAAACTGTGATAAAATTGGTAATTCACTTAAAAATTATGTCCATACTGTTAATACATAATATATAGCCTAACCATTCTACAGGTTTAACAAACTTTAGGCTAATTGACAAAAAACCATTTTACATTTTGAACACTCCATGCTGTACTGTACTTCCTTGTATTTCCAGCAGAATAAGCACAATCACAGCTAAATATTTTCCTATTCATTCTGTATGGCAATGACTACAAAAATATAGCACTTGAAAGCATAACAACCCAAAATACTTACGCAATATTATAAGTATTAACACTATCAAAAATGGTTTATATCATTTTCTTTTAATATTGACTTAGGAAGTAGCTTTGTCTGCCTTGGTGAGCCATAGAGCTTCAATACATTTATCTTACTACAAACAATTTCCTGGAAACAATTCAGAATTCCCTGTAGTTTCCTTATAAAATTTAAATTCCTGCATATTCCCAGTCTGTGGCAACAACTCTGCATACTGATTACACAAAAGTACCAATACCTCCTCCACTTACTCAGCAGCCTTCCCACAGCCCTATCGATCCATGACCTGAAAATCAAGAGCTATCTGACCACAAAACGTGTGTCCCAACCATCAGGGCCTCAATGTTCACAGCAACTGGTGACTTAAATATTCACCAGACTGCGTTCTGATCATAACTTCAAATTATTAAAACCTTAGATGATTAACTCCAAAAAGGTTGTATGAAGAAAAAAACCAAATAGCCTACTGTAAGTGTTGAAAGCAAAAAGAAAGAACAAAAATTTACATTTAAGTGCATAAAACTGTAGTAAAGTAATCATCTATTTGAGAAAGAAGTACCCATACCTGTCAAAACTGAGTTACTTGAATACAATACTACATTAGACTTTGTCAAATTTAAATCACACAATTCAATTCACCCACAGACATCAAGAAAAGTGAAGTGGAAATCATGCATTAAACTTCATTGTCAGTACTATCACTTTATCAGTTGTGGAGGAGAGCATAAAACAGAAGGAGCCTGTCTTTTGACAGTTTTTATATGTGTAACTTTTAGGTTAAGAGTACTATTCGTAAGGAAAGAGTAGGTACCCTTCACTTTGAGTGCGTAAAATTAGTGGGAAAAGTACAATAAAACGTTAGATCTATATGTAAGAAAAGAGTGATTCAGTTATACCAATTCCTTTTATAATACGGTTCTATAGAAGGATCTCAAATTTTCCTTTACAAAACTTAGAAGAAAAGCGTCTCACCAACACAACTATATGATAACTACATGAACACTCACCCTCCACAGTCCCATAGATTCAGCACCAAATTGCCCAGAAAGCGAACATGTGAGTGCTCCACATCAACTGTAACATAACACACATCCTCTGTTCAAATCTATTATGAAGAATTGTTAAAATGAATCACTTTCTGGTTAAAAACCAAATATGAAAGTTGATAATTTCACAAACCCATAGGTTTTACTTACATTAATTCTGACAGGCTCATGACATTTTTAGTTACTTTGTTGCATTAAAATAGTGCTCAGCCAACCAAACATGTAACGAACCAGAAGAAAGTTTGATTGCCACTGGAACTACCCAAACTTTGAGATAAGCTCATAATGGAATCTGTAAGTTATCCTACTGTATTATCACGGTTTCATCCAGACTCTTATGTTATAATGTTCTCCAACCCAGCATTTTCTGTGCTGTCTTGATTGTGTTGGCATGAGATTTTTCAGTTCTCCTGATTATTTAGTATGAGTGTGCGAATATTCGAAATTTCGAATATTTTTCGAATAGTAAATATGTACTATTTGTATTCGAAAAACAAATACCAGATTCCCAAATTTTGAAGTATGCGAGCAATTTCGAATAGTGAATTTTGAACAATTTCTTAAAATAATATGAGCTGGTAACAAGGCTCTTTCTACTTACAAGGATAACATAATTCAACGGATTTTCCCTTTTTCGCAGATATTTGAAGGTTAAAATCAATATGCCGGAAAGAATTGACATTTCGTGTATGTTTTCAAAGTAAATATTTACATATTAACGTGTGGCATCACGTACGTGGCCATAGATATACTCGCGCAGATACTAATCATTGAATACTTGACACTAGAAGCGAAGCGATACGTGCTAAGGGACAATCTCGATATACACAAGATGGCGGCAGTGGTGGTCACGTTGCCGACGCTGTACTAAGACAGTGATCACCAAGATTGCGGCGGCGAAAGTTTGATGTTTACCTAATTATCGTGCATGCAACTATGACAAGGTGTTTGTTAACATTTAACGCGGTGCCGTATATTTAACTTACATAACATTTTTGCTGCGGGGATATTAATAATTCTTATTTTCCTTAAGTAAAGAAACAAAACATATTGTGAAACCTTACGATGTCTGAAAGAGTAGGAACACAAATTAAAATGGCCAAAACGTCGGAAAACATCATTTTCAGCTGTTTGTGTAGTATGCAATTCGGAATTTAACGTGAAGAAAGTACGGATCCAAGGTATTCGTTGGGATGAAATTACAGCGGTTTATACTATAACATTATGCATAGCTAATATTGTGACCTTGTAAACATTTTGGTGAGTAAGCAAGGCCATGAACGAAGAAGTTAATGTGAGAGAACTATGATTAAAAATTTTTAGAATTTCTATGCAGCTATTCTACGAATGTTTCCAAATGTGTAACACACAGGAAGTTAACTCGTTATTTTACCAAAATTAGTTTGAAATATAAGTTACTAACATTACATTGTTTCCTACACACAACAAAGATCTAATTTTTCGTAGTAGGTATTGAAATAATGTACTACATATTAATTTAGCTTTCAAATTTCTGTTGTTAAATTCTTGTAAAAATATTACAGAAAAGTAATTTTTCTTTTTATCATTATACATGTAGGAAAGAAGTAAATTAGATCAGCAGTGCCATCTGTAATGAGCACTTGTTTACAAAAACCATTTTGTGATTTCTCACAACATTAATAAAAGAATAAAACTGAGAAAAAACCAGTATATTGCTGTAAGAACAGGTGCAACGTAACAAAAACATATATGTTTTAAGAATGTTCAAAGTTATCAAAGTAAAAACTGCTAAATTTTTATGCTTAAATAAATAAAGTGCAAGATTATGCACTGGCAAATGTGTGCTGGGACAGCACTTCCCGCCTGAAGAGGACATGCCCAGAATCATAGTACCTACGTATTTTGTGTCCTCTGAACTATCTATGCAATAATCTTGGTGCCCCGTGTTGGTGGAAGAAGACTGGATTATGTGTTTCTCGATGTAGCACATTTGAACTGCAGCGCGTGCGTGCCTCGTTTCGTACGTTTTCGCATCTCCTTGGTAGTCTTCGTGTCACCTCCCTTCGGCCAACCTACCTCCCCTTCCCCTCCCGCTTTCTTCCCTCCATCCGTCGCTTATGATAGGACTCTTGGTTCTGCTCCCGACCAGCTAGGTTCTGCCCATCCACTCTCTACCTCTATGCTCGTGCAGCAAGATTTGGTGTTATTTTGCGTTTGTTCTTTTGTAATATGATTAACTGATTCACAGTTTTGTTCTCAGCTTGAGTTAACTTTGAAACTTTCTCGTTATGTTGTATTATTTTTTCTTGTCTTTCCATTTTTGTAATTTCTTGCGCAGTTCGGACGTCAATGTGGAGAGTGGAATGGAGTCAAGGCATTTGTTTCTCTGGATCTTTAATAATTAAATTCAAATCAACTACCGAGTCTGGGAGGACTTTTTTGGTTAAGGCCATTGTGCCCGCAACGTAATTTTGTATACTCTAACCTATAATTTGTATTCTGCTACTGTGACCTACTGTGTATTATGTCTGCTAAATAAACCGCCCAATTTTATTTGATCCAGATTTCCGTTATTGTAGTGTCGCATCCCCGTGCTTGCCATGTGTAAGTTTTTGTGTGTTGTATTTAATTGTTCAGGCCAAGGTTTTGTAATACTCCACTCTGGGACTAGCCCGTAATTGTCAGGCTTAGAATTGGTTAGGGTGTTGGCCTGGCCGTCCATGCCCGGTGGGACACAAATCCAGCGCAACTCTGCTTGGGTTTGAGTCCCAAGTTGGCGTTGTGTATGGCCTTCTTCTACCCATTTTGTCTGGTAAACTGGGGATTGTGGCTCTGCAGTTTGTATTGGGAGTCGGGACGTGTGTGCGGCTTTGTTTGGAGGTTTACACAGTTGGTGAATTAGAGTTTCTGATTTTTGTTGAGTTATGGCTACCGCGAGTGCAGCAGGTGACTTTGTCCTTCAAATGGGTTATCTGGAAGTCCGTAATAATTAACATGAGGCAGGAGTGGCATTTGATAACAGTGAGGACTTAACGGCGTTGCGTGTTCGCGTGTATGCCTGTTGTAACTCTCTGCATGCGGTAGGGAATGTTCCGTTAGATGGAACTGGGTTGATGATTGAAGGGCCTGTTACCGTGTCGCAAACAACCCTGATGACGCACTTGAGTGCTGTTGGTGTGTTGCGAGTTGTGCAACCAGATGACGTGTTGCAATTTTTGGTAAATGCCGACAGTGTGTTCTACAGCCACCCACTTCTCAGTTATGAGCGCACGTTTTTGGTGTGTTTGTTGACCAGGATTGAGGGTGTCGCAGCTTCCATTTTGGGTGAGATTGTACAAGCCGATGGGCAGTACGAATCTTTTAAAACACGCCTGCTGGGCTGCGCAGGTTCTTGTAGTGTATGGTCGACCTTGAAGTGTAAGTACGTCGATCGGTTTCAGAAATCTGGGGAAACCGTGTCGGGGTATGTACAGGACGTGCGAGAGTACGCACGGGCCATGAATCTGCGCCGTGCTGAAAGCAAGTTGGTGTCTACCATTTTGGATCATCTTTTGCCTGAAGCTCGTTTACATTGTTTTGGTGGTGCAATCCTTACTAGTTTGGAGAGGTTGAGGGAATTCGCCCTGACTGTGGATAGGGAAATGCAGATAACTAAGGATTATCACAGTGTGACGTCAGGTTTTGCAACTTCTTCTTTACGTCCTGTGTCTAGCGATGAGTGTACATCTGATCCGGTAGTTGGTCGCACGCAGTTGCGTCCGTCTTTTGACGGTAGCGCTCAGAGGCCTGCCGCACATAGTATGGCGCAGATAGGGCGGAGGTGTAATAATTGCACCAAATACGGGCACGGTGCCATGAGTTGCCCGATGCCTGGTGTAAAGAGGGAAGCACAATTGTGCTTTCAGTGTCGTCGGCCTTGGCATTTTTGTTATGCATGTCCGGGAAACTAGCTGTTGCCTCTCTTAAGCGTGCTATGCGGGGCAAGAAGGTGCTGTTTCCAGAAGCGCGCACTGATCGTTTAGTAGCTGTTTTGTGTCATGAATTTGACCGTGCCGTTTTGATTGACATCAGAGCCTCTCACTCCTTTGTGCGAGAAGGATTTTTGAATTGTTTGATTTAAGAAATGTCCCTTCCTTTTTTCTAGAACGTCAGAGGGTGCACGCTTGTCCGAGTGTATGGCTAATGGTGGCGGTGTTCAGTGTGCACGTTGCATTGTACTGCACATTAAGATCAGTGCATTTTCCTGGAATTTCAGATTTTGGATTTTTCCATCACTAATTGCCGAAGTAGTACATGATCTGGATTTCTTGAGTCATGTGCAAGTGGTAGTTGACTTGCACGTGTGTCAGCTGAAATTTGGTTTCTCGCCGGGTTCGGCGTGTCCATTGATTTCCAGCAAGAGTCACTCTGAAGCTCTAAGAGCTCGGGTGGCTAATGTGTCAGGTGATGAGGAGGAATCGTTGCAGTCGTTATTGAATGACTTCAGAGACGTCAATACAACGCGCATCGGACGGTGCAATGTTTTACCTTAACGGTTTTCTCTGGCCGATGATGTGCCGGTGAGGGTTCCATTTTACACCTACGGTCCTCCCAAGCTGGGTGTCATGCGCAGCATTGTAGATAAGCTGTTGTCCGAGGGCGTGATTTCGCCGTCTACTTCGGACTATACCTGTCCCGCCTTCTTGGTGAAGAAGGGGAACGGTGGTTTTCGGCTGGTCACGGACATGAGTGCCGTCATAAGAAAATACTTTTGGACCCTTTTCCTGCACCCACTGTTGACACTGCTTTGCAGCACCTGGGCAAGGCCAAAAATTTTCTACTATTGACTTGAACTCGAATTTCCATCAGTGTCTCCTCCATCCCGACTGCCGTAAATATACTGCGATCAGGACCCAATGGGCGCAGTATGAATTTAATAGGATCCCCATGGGAGCGTGTTTTGTCACGCAAGCTTTGTCGCGAGTATTGGAGCATGTGTTAGCCGACTTTAAATTCAAGTTTGTCTACAATTATATTGATGACATTGTGGTCTACAGTAGCTCTTTCAGTGAACATCTGGTTCACCTGCGAGAGGTGTTGGGCCGATTGCAGCAAGTTGGTTTAACGGTCAACCCATCAAAGGTGACATGGGCGCCCGAGTCAGTGAAATTTCTGGGTTATGTTGTGTGCGGAGGTCGTTATTGATGGACCCTAGTTGAGTTGCCCCGGTGGTGAATTTTCCGCGCCCCAAGACTGTCAAGGGGATGTTGAGGTTTATCGGGATGTTCATACCTCGTTTTGCTGAACTTGCTGCCCCCTTGAATCGCCCCAAAACGTAAAAATGTACCGTTTGTGTGGGGTGAAGCTGAAGAGTGTAGCTCTAAGGCCCTAAAAGCAGGTCTCGCTGCGGCACCTGCTTTGCATTTGCCGAATTTTGATCACAGATTCGATCTGCATGTTGACGCCTCTAATGTTGCGCTAGACGCAGCTCTGGGGCAACGGTGAGACGGCAAGGTGGTACCGGTAGCCTTTGCTAGTCGGACCTTGTCCGAAGGCTAGTGTAAATTGAGTGCCTTTGAGAAGGAGGCCTTGGCGTGTGTAAGGAGTGACTCAAAATTTTAGTTATTTCTAAGTTCTGCTGCTGGGCCGGGACTTACTGCACCCATTGCTCAACATGTGCGGTGTTCCGTCGCCGTCCACCCCGCTGACTGACGTGCAGCTAGAACTTTTGTCGGGGTAGACACTAGCCAACCTTACGGAGGCTAAAGACCACCTTCAAACCAGGGTCAACGCACGCCGTGTGGCCGCTGATATTCACGTGGGACAGAACGTCTATTGCAGGCCTTTCCAGCTGCCGTCACGGGCAGACGAATATTCGGTAAGTTGGTTCTGCCTTTTGCCGGGCCATTTTGTATTTCACGGCTATTGGGGCCGAATACTGTTCTTGCTGTATTATTTTTTCTTGTCTTTCCGTCTTTGTAAATTCTTGCGCCGTTTGGACGTCAATGTGGAAAGTGGAATGGAGTCGAGGCATATGTTTCTCTGGATCTTTAACAATTAAATTCAAATTAATTACTTAGTCTGGGAGTACCCTTTTGGTTAGGGCTTTTGTGCCCGCAACGTAATTTTGTATACTCTAACCTATAATTTGTATTCTGCTACTGTGACCTACTGTGTATTATGTCTGCTAAATAAACCGCCCAATTTTATTTGATCCAGATTTCCGTTATTGTAGTGTCGCATCCCCGTGCTTGCCATGTGTATGTTTTTGTGTGTTGTATTAAGTGTTCAGACCAAGGTTTTGTATTACTCCACTCTGGGACTAGCCCGTGTTTGTCTGGCTTAGCCTTGGTTAGGGTGTTGGCCTGGCCGTCCGTGCCCAGTGGGACACAAATGTATACTAAAATTTTAAGAGAAACTATTCGAAAAAATTACTATTCGTTCAAAAACTATTCGAAACACAAAAACCACAATTTGCACCACCCCTATTATTTAGTTTTATCTTTTACTCCTAATTTTTATTTATTTGCATATTCTGTGTTATAAAATGTACATATTTATCAGACATATGCCCACGGTTCACTCAAACCATGTGATTTAAATTCACATTATCATTAAAAATCTCCCAGAACCTAAATTAGGTACCCTGTTAACATTCCAATCCAGCCCGGAGGAGCCAAGAACGTTTCAGAATCACAAAATTTGCATCAATACACTTATAGCATAAGAATAACACCTTACAATTGCAACACTGCTAAATAACTAAACATTTTTTTTTGGCATCCACTCACACAACTAAACTGTTCTG
>PNEQ01065200.1:12157-28241 GCA_003012365.1 Medauroidea extradentata
AAAAAAAAAAAAAAAAAAAAAGTCTAAGTTTGTTAGTATTAGGTCCACGAAGTGACACTATTTGATGAAATATGAGTGTAATTCTTCTGCGATGATTGAAATCTAAGTTTTAAACAGTAAATTTTACTCGCCTTTGTGAAATGTGTAAGTTCTAGCTTTTTTATTCAATCCAATATAATATTAGGATTTTTTATCCTTTACATCAATTTACTATTGGTTGGAAAAAAATTTTCTTTTGTTGTATAGGATTAATAAACTTTTGCATTCTTATACAGAGGTTGTTACGTAGAGTTCACGCTTCAATTGCATATGTTGATAATGAACAAAAGCCTTACAGTTCTTGCGAGATGCATAAAGCACTGAAGTGCCACGTGCAGTCGCGCAAGTGAAAATATCTAGTGGCAATGCCGTCAAGAGAGTGCATCATTAGCAGCTCACGCCGCTCGGGGAAAGATTGTGCATACGCGAAAATGCCACATCGCTGTGCCAGCCCGCCTATACACTATCTGCAGTAACGATCTGCGTACTGCATTACGTACGATGGGTAAGTAAAAAACTTATCATAGTAGAAAAATAAAAAAGGCGAAAGCAGTAACATTGTGTTGGTGAAGAAAAAAGATTTTGCACAAAAAAACAAACAAGATCGTGGTGTAAAACACCAAAGATTATAAATATATGTACCACTTTAAACCTTGTTTATATTTTTACTATGATAAGTTGTTTTCTTACCCATCGTACGTAATGCAGTATGCCGATCATTACTGCAGATATATATATATATACACACACACTTTTTTTTCTCTTGTGCGTAGGGTCTACACTTCTCTTCGAAATTTATTCATATGT
Source organism: Medauroidea extradentata (assembly GCA_003012365.1). Classification (NCBI taxonomy): domain Eukaryota; kingdom Metazoa; phylum Arthropoda; class Insecta; order Phasmatodea; family Phasmatidae; genus Medauroidea; species Medauroidea extradentata. Next base: position 13,004 of record PNEQ01065200.1, read on the forward strand.
GCATGTATAATGCAAAATGTGTTATTCCCATGAACATTATAATCTGTTGGCACATGCGTGTGTTTTTTAGACACGCGACAATGCACACAAGCACAATTACGCCACTCAAAAAAAAGGATTGTCTCGACAAGCAAATATATAAGGTTGGTATTAATCATAATGTAACAAATAAATTACTGTTAATTTAACCGTTGTAACATTTAAGTTACAACACGAATTTATTTGCTTCGACAATAATGTTCTGTTGACGTAATTTTTGGTTGGCTAAACATGTGTGTGTGTGTGTATATATATATACATATACACACACACGTACAAAAACAAAACATATTTATCGAACTATGAAAGAACTGTGCAATGGGAGTGCATGACTAGATTGTGTCGCACTTGTGTTCCTGAACCTTGTGTGTCTACCTGATGACGGGAACAGATTCCAGTTCCCGAAACGTCGTTTATACTGACTGTTTGGAAAACTACTGTGTTTTGTTTCGTCTCATCATTTGTGTCGTTTGTTGTTTTTTCTGTTTGTGCCCGACATATTTGTGTTTTGTTTAGTCTCATCGTTGTTTTGTTGTATTTCTGCTTGTGTTTTTGTCTCGTCTCATCGTTGTGTCGCAAGTCAACTTAGCTATTTTCATATTCTTGTTATTTTCTTTTTATTCTCTGTTTGTTCCTTGTTTTTATCTGACCAGATTCCAGTTTTGGAATTTCATGTTGTGTATGTATCCTGATGACTAAAGCATACTCTGCTTATTTATGTTTTCTTGTATTATTTTTTAGTTTCCTTTTGACAGTCATATATTTCGCAATGGAGTATGTCCAAGTAAATAAATCTAGTCATATTTATCGAAGTTGACTGGTGTAGGGAAAAAGCTACAAGACACAGGTTTAAATCCTTGTGCATCCAATTTTTTTTCAAAGAAATTACTTGTTAACATAATTTGTGTAGTACTGTAGTTACTTTACAAAAATACAATTTTCTAGGTTTCATGATCAAAACAAATAAATAATTAAAATAGCATACATTTTAGCGATTGTTCAAACACACTAAGTGTTTTATTTGGTTTAACAATATCTGTATGATGTTATGAACAACGTACCAAAAAAAATATATTTCAAACAAATAATTTGGTTTTGACAAAACATACATTTGGTTACACGTATAGAAATATGTCATTTGGATGAATTTTTTGTTTGATTTTACGATATAAACTTACTTTGTCGCATGACCATAATTTAAAAAGATATTGCGATTATAATTGTTAAATAATTTATGCTATGGTTCTGGAACAGCTCAACCGATTCCTGTAATGACAATGAACATAACATAACATTAACGTTTTATGTTCCTTTAGTAGTGGTATTCGTTTTGAACTATTTTAGATTTAGGGTCACACTTACGAAAATAGTTCATCGAGTTGTACCAAACTTATACTCTGCCATTATGCTTCCTTAGCAAATTAGTAAGCGTAATAAAATGCAGTAATGTCAGCGATTTTGGAAGATAGCACAACCTGTAAAAATACAGCATGTAAGACATCCATTGCAAGTTTTTTGTTGTTTTTAACTCTGCAGCGCATATTCATTATGTCTCTGAAATATTTATCAATAGTACTTGTTTATAAATTTAGGTTTAATGTTTATATTGATAAATTTTTTTAAGTGTAAAAACAGAAAAAAGCAAAAATCTATTGTGAGATACATTTACGTATACAACATTTTAACCCAATATTTGTTATATAATGTATACATTGCACTGAACACCTAGCAGTGGATTCTGGGATATTTGACATATTTTAAAATTATATTTTCTAAAGCTTGTGTCAGCCACAATTTACGCTTTATCGCAAAATGCTCACATTTTCACTTTATTGTTCGTTAGGAATCACATTTTTAAAAAATTACGCACTCAGTTCCAAAACATTTTCAGATTTTTTTTTCCAGTGTTGTGGGGTTTAAAATGTATCCTCCGTTAAAATAGTTATGCACTCATTAACAAACCTTAATGTAAAGCTAACAACCTGTCCTGTGTGATACGAAACAGATAATTTTACATCAGCAAATGAAATATGATTCCGTAGAGCTGGTTTACAAAGGGCCACTTTCAGTGGTGAGCGCGCGCCACAGCCACTGGCCACAGTAGAAGCACATGCCAGCAACTGGTGTGGCGGTTATCGGCCACATCTTTGTAGTCGATGGAAATATGGCGACGAGTGAGGACTATTCAAGGGGGAAGAGTAGCAAACAAAATAAGGGACACATGTGCACTTTAGTATACAGGGGACACTGCCTTGGCAGTTGGACAAGATTTGCTACAGAGAGAAGGAATTAATCTGACTGCTACGAATGTACCTTTTATGTATATAACGTTATGTATTTTACAGTAATACTTGTATCTTGTGCATGTATGTAATAACAGCTGTGGACTATGTGAAAGGAAACATTATTGAACATTTTATGAAGCAGTTAGTATTTCAAACTTTTATAATTTCATATGCACTTTTTTGATTACACATTTGTGTCCTTATTTTCCATTGTTATACCCGTTCACTGCAGGGAGAGTGCTTAAGACAGCAAATACCAGTATATTTTGAGCCATTTTAAGAAGAGGCAATAATTGAATTTTTACCAGATGTTATATTTTTAGTGAACTTCAAGACATCTTGTGAACAAACTGTAAGCTGAGCTATTCGAGTTGACTTTTTATCAGCCTCTTTGTTTTAAAATGCCTTTGTCTTTTCTATTGAGAACTATAAATTTAATTTTCATTAAAATGTCTGTCATATCAAGTAACCATAAAAACTATTGAAATTGACTTTAATGTTGTTAAAATTCAGATCAAATTGATATGGAACTTGTATTACTGCCATACCCAGAGGTTTGGGAAAAAGTTATCTCACGTCTCTACGACTGAATTTGCTAGCCGGACAAACCACTTATTTTATAAGCTACCAAAATTTTACATAACTACAAGAACTTCAGAACTCATTTATATTTAAATAATGTTGAAATATGTATGTACCCATGGTGTGAGAGATTCTAACTATTTTATTGCTGACTTATTTGAAACGCATCACAAAAGTAATACACTTGATTTTCATAGTAATAACCTTAAATATTTCAAAACTTACAGTATTGATAATTTTATTTGCAATTTACAAGTAATGTTTTAATGGTATCAAGCTATCTCTTAGCATCTTTTATTTTCTCATCTTTGTATCTCTACTACTTTTCCACACACACCAAACATTAGATTACGTGAGACAGTAGTTGTTCCATATCTGTGTACTGTAACTGCATTACGCATGTATCAATTAGCTCAAATTTATTTGCAATCTCGGTCGCCAATTCTTTTTTAATGTTCACAATTTCAGAGGTAATCTCCAATTTCATTTCAGAAATTTGTGCTTTTAATGTGTGCATTATTAGCAGTAAATTCAGTTTTCATAGCAGAAATATTAACGCTCAGTTGCATCATTAACCTAGTCAAACTAGCCAACATGTCTTGGTTATCAGATGTGTGAAACGTGTCTGTGTTAAAGAACATAGGCACAGGGGCAGTTGAATTCATATCTGTATCAGATACATATAGTGTGTTCGCAGCTTTGCTCATGACGAAGTCTTGCGCAGCTGTAGAAACTGTAGCTGTATCTACTGTGCAGTCTTGGTCGACATCACTCTCCACCATGACACACTCCTGGACAAGGTCATGCGAGGTCGTTTGGCTTGCCCCACCAGAATTTTGTTCGCCCTCCAAGCTTACGTCTTGGGAGCACTCAGTAATTTCTGGGATTTTACCTAGAGGTTTAGATGTGTGTTTCGACTCGCGGTAATCTACTGCACCAAATTTCCTGAGGAAATAACAATTTTCTGAGTCGGACTCCATGACAACGTAGGGGACAGAAATACTGTACATGAATACAACTAAATAAAACAAAAGATCAAAAACAGAAATCCCACCTATTCGTTAGCCCTGCAGTTGGGCTGCCAATTTCTTCTGTGATAACTTAGCGGAGTATACTGTATTAAAATGAAGAATTATTATTATGAGCTGACTGTAGAAACTGTAGACAAATTCCTCGATAAGACATGTAACACCCACGTAGCAAATACATAAATTCAAAAATAAAATTTATGGCAAAATGCTGATTGACGGAAATTGATTAGGTGCTATTTCCAACATTATAATAAACTAGCCATGCTAGTGATATACATCTCTCGACCAGATACAAAACACATTTATATATTTCAGAAAACTTAAATATTGATTTTACTCCACATAATGTTAAAACAGATGTTTGCTCGGCAAATGTTTATAGCTCAGACGGAAAATATGAGTCTCTGATAGTTCTCAGACCTCTAGTTAGGATTACGATTTTTTTCTATCTTTCAAATATTCACCTGCTACATTGATATCAGATTTATTATTGAACAATAATATGAGGCATTAATTTCTATTAAGTTGTCAAAAGTTCCTAAAATCTCATGCAGTTTGAGTTCATCCTAACGAAGAAGAAAAATGAATGGCCTGTAAGTGATGTCTTACGTGCATCCCTCGTTGGCTTGAGGCTCACTACAAACATCTAAATATAAAAATAAAAATTGTTGGTCTCTTCTCAACTGGCACATACTGTAATATTAAATTATTATCTAAGCCCAACTCCCAAGGGTTCGTATATTATGTCGGTGGCAGTAAATCTGGCATCACATCAGGAAGCATGCAGCATACGTCTTATCACGATGGGAGTTTATATAAGAAAGAAAAATGCCACTGATAGCGTCAGTCGAAACAATCGCCTCAGAGAAATAGGAATGTTCTCTTGCTTAGAGAAAGAATTACTAAACATATTGATAGACATTCTTTAAACTGCATAAACCTCTGAGTAACTTAGTAAACAGAAAATAAATCATTAATTACATAAGGCCTCATCTGACAAAATCAAAATTAGCAGGTTCATACACAAATAGGAATTTAAATGGGCTTTAACATGAATTTAGAATTATTCATCCCAAAACATAACCATCAGTAAAACATATTAATTAAGTTAGTTTTAAAAATATAATTTATACTGATAATTACTTCAAAATAAAATAGACAACTGTAATTCCGTTACAATATTAATTAAGTTAGTTTTAAAAATATAATTTATACTGATAATTACTTCAAAATAAAATAGACAACTGTAATTCCGTTACAATATATAGCACAGCAACTTACAGTGACAGGCTATATTAATGGTGTAATAGTGTATACTCACTTGTAGCACCTAACCGGCGAGTGTCACGGGCTATGTAGTTGGCAAATATGATTGAGCGCATTGATGTTTTTCCAGATCCACTTTTTCCCATCAATAAGACCTGTAAATATACACAGCTACTGATTATGCTCATCACACATTATCTGCAAGTATACACAAAAATTGTATCAAGGTTTATGTAAATATCTGGTACTGTATACAGTGATAAAATTCATTTTAAAAAATCTGTTTCGTTTGTTACAAGAAGAAAGTGGCAGCCAAAAGTTATACTAAATTTAAAATATTTAAGTAGTTTGACAAATACGAGAAGTGCTTGCTTAGGTGAATATGTATGAAAATTACTATCTCTTCATTTGACTAATCATTGAATGTTTTTAAATACCTAAACTACTCAAAGTAAGAAGATAATGTAATATGTTAGTTAAACCTACTACTATACTATTGAATATTACAACTACACATTCTAACGGTTCATTATCATTAAAAAGAAAACAGCCACATGATAGGAGAAAGACCAAAGTTCAGGCAGATACATGCAAAATGGAGGAACAAAAGGAATGGCTGAAGCAGTTCGGTAAAACTAGAAAGAAAAATTTTGCAAGAAAAAAATGATTATCTAGGGAACAAGACAGAGGCAAAATGGACGAGGAGGTGAAATAGTAATGCCTGTATTAAAAGATATGAGGAACAGTAAGAAACAAAGGCTAATAAAACAGAAAGCAGCATACCTACTACCTGTCAAGTGTTTCATGAACAGGGCAACAGGAAATGTGAAGCTTACGGCCGCAGCCAAAGGAGTGTAGATGGGGTTATTTACCCCCTTGCCACTCGTGTCTAGTTTTAAAGAAAATTATTAAAAAAATTATTTCACCAGCAGAATATTCAATGTTTCATTATGAAAACTGCTAAAATAGGTAGTGCTATTTTGCACTATGAAACCCAAAATTTCCTGAAGGAGGACCCCCGCACCCTCTGCTTTTAGGAATAGTTTGGGTTCATTACAATATTCTCAGGTTAAAGGGGTAAGGGGCCCTTCTACTCAAATATTGGCTGTGCCACTGAAGAGGCTAATGAATATCTGATAAGCTAATGAGTATCTGTTGACGCCAGCCAAAGGGCCAACGTATGGGTTAAGCCCATAACTGCGCAATTGTGCAACATCAACAAGGCTCCAAGGCCTCATTTTCAGACTCTCCCATTATTTTTCCGCATCCACACAGTGTAATTTTGCATGTAATAGTGAGTGTAATTGTGTTCTCATTTCCAGCAGTGTACATCGAGGCACGGGGGACATTTAAACATGCCGCCATGCTTGTGCCCAAAAATCACCATGCTTTCAGTATTTACTTTCATATTGCAGCAGACATTTAGAAACGCATAATTCAATACCAGCAAAACATGTAACGCCATTTATTATGTAATTTAGTGTGCGCCATTCTCTAAAATGTTAATATCAATCATTTAACAAGCACGAGGTATCGGAAGTGTGTGAACCCCGTAGCGCGGCAAGGAGCCCTTAGTGGCTGCCTTCCTCATGGCATTTCATCGAAGTCGTCTGGAGATGTGAGACAGCTGTCCGTGTGCACATCAACTTTTGCTTACCGATTGTTAGTTTCAATAGTCTTCTTTAGTATACTGGTTCACCTTGCTCGCACACGTTACCAGACATCCCCATCGCATTGCGCGTCCGTTGAGACTAATAATTATTACCATTTTGGTTCTTTTAAACTTAACATTCATTTCGGCATTATCACCGCCACGTGGCTAGGGAATTCTGTATCGAGAACCATCCAAGCTCATCATTCATTGTACGAGGCATATCACAGGTAATTATTGTTCATTATCATTCAGCACATACGTTACTATCAATATTTTATATTTTAGTGTAATTTTGAGGGCATAATTCATGTTTTTGTGACCGACCACATGCAGGTTACCACATCGCCATAGTGCTCCAATGTTTCTTTAAGCAGTGCATCTACCATTCATTTCATTATCACGCATTCATGCAAGTCACCTAGTGGAGAGCATCATCGTGTGTAAGGTGTGTTACGTGCCGTTCATGATACATCCGGCCTAACGCATTCCGCCACACTTCGCGCAGGACTACTAACACCACTTGTAGAGCCCTACCACACTGTAATGTGCACGGGAACGGCTGCCCTGTGGTCTGTTAGCTAAGAGAGAGCTCATTTCAACCAACATTATCTACGTCCGCTTCCAAGCGAACCTGACGGCCCACCCTAGCGGCTGCCAGATCCTCGCTGCTCAAGGAAATGCATTTTCATATGCCGTAGTCATATCTGCTTCACACGGACCACATAACAACCACGTGCGATATACCGGCAGGTCAGTGTCACCGCGCAGAGACAGCCATCACGTGTTAATCCAGTAATCAAGTATAGCAGTTTTTTGCCAGGGTTGCATAACTACGCCTACCTCGTGCGTGCATAAGTAATTCTTCCTGGCACTGTGTAATTCGTGTCAATAAATCATACTGCGTTGAACCGTAGTGTTACGTAATTTTCAACATCCTATATTCGCAGTGTAACATTTGTAGTGTATCAGGCGTACTGGGGGCCAACACCCAGTTATAACATACGTCAGTATTCAGTTTCAACGTACCGGGTGGGATATCGAACACGCCGAACGTACCACACCCTGAGGCAGAGGATCAGTGAAGCTAATGAGGATCAGTAAAGCTAATAAGGATCAGTGAAGCTAATGAGGATCAGAGAAGCTAATGAGGTTCAGTGAAGCTAATGGGAATAATGAGGTTCAGTGAAGCTAATGGGAATCATAAGTCACTAAGGAAGCTAAGTAAGCCTATGTGACACATTTAGGGTGTTCAAGTGTTTTAAAATCATAATTTTTTATTTTTATGAAATATTGTTAGTTTTGTAGATGATACTTGTGAGTATATTTTACTCGTACCAAACAATCTTAGCTCTCATAGTTTTCTCGTAACGGTGTGTCAAAGTCAAAATTTGCACGTTCTGCTGCCATGCAAATAGTGAAAACCAACTGACCTACAAAATAATTCACTGTGAACATACATCCCATAAGCTATGCAATAAAACATAAAAAAAACCACTACATAATATTTTGAATTTAAAAATATTGCAAAAGTACAGAAACAAGAAGCAAATCTGGGAATTATTTTAAAAATACAAAACCAGCTCGCTGAATTTTTTTAAATGTTTTATTACGATGGCCAAAGTATGTTATTTCATTGTGAATTATTTCACGAACGTAAATCGACTGGTTTTTACTATTTGCATGGTAGCAGAACACACAAATTTTGACTTTGACATGCCATTATGAGAAATCTACACCAGCTAAAATTGTTTCGTAAGAGGAAACTGCACTCACAAGTATAATCTACAAAACTAACACTATTTCATGTAAATATAAAACTATGACTTTATCGCACTTGAACACCCTGAAGTGTTAAACATATACATATTTTGAAGGTAAATTGATTGTTCAAAAAGTAGGCTGTCGGAATTCTGAATTTCACTTTAATACACAAAAAAATACATCTGCTATAATCTTACCATAACGCTGGGTATTTTTACACAGACAAAACAAAACAATAAGCCTGACCAAACAACATGTGAATAGCAGTGACCAAAAAAAAAACATTCAAATCCATTAAGTATAAAGCACAGAATGGTAGACATAAAAATATCATTCAACATTTCACCCACCTTGTTAATTTCAACTGACATCTATTCAGCACAATCAAAACAGACAGTAAACATGGAACTGTTTCATCTCATTGTAATTTCTCAATGTACACAACCTGTAACTCACTATATAAGACTAGAATGGCAAAGGCACAATCCTGACAATTGGTCTCAACTTTTCAGAAGACAGTTAGCACCGCTACTCTATGCACAGTCATCTGGGCCAGGAAAGATATTAGTGATGCGACCCAGCCTACACTGATGGATCGGCATGTGCTTTTCCTTTTGAATAACCATGTTTTCAACCTCAAGGTTTGGTTTTTTCGTCCACCACGTAAGTTGAGTCTGAAGTCGACAGATATTCACATAACCGATGATGCCAAAAGTGCTGTACTATTCTACGGACCATCTTCCATCTGGCCAGTGTTCAGTTTTACACCTGGTTTCTCAAGATGTGGCAATGCCAGTAGCGAGTCTCCTACAACAAAAGTGACCTGGAATAAATGCTGAAAAGTCATTAGGATCACTGGACATTGCCGTAAGCAGTCTAGAATTAAGGCAGGCCACTATCATGGTCAGAACAGTGTAAAATTCTACGAAGGTGTGAGACTAGCACAACCAAATACAACTGATGTTTCATGCTCTTCCAGCCTCCCAAAGCCCTCTCTGGTGAGGAGCAGGAAGAGGATTAACCCACCAAGGAATAAAGTGACCAGCAAGATAGTCACAGACAGTTTGTAGAAACTCCTGTGACCAAACCATTACCAACATTAATTAAGTTGGTGGCACAATCATTAAAAATCTCTTGGGGTCTTACATGTTGAGTGATGAAACTAAAGTTTGCATGTGATCAGGTTGCTCACCAGTTCAATATGAAAAGCCTGGAATAAAAGTATACAAATAAGGCTAAATGACCTTTAAACTTAAGTTTACTGCATCCCTTACTAGTATTCCGAAACTGGAATGGACATGCGTAGCCAACTCCACAGTGTAAAAATGGACCTGAAACAAGTATTTTTGCTGCTGTAAGGTCAGCCTATATCTAGATAGCAGTAGAAGCAGGTCACACTAGCCTTCACAGTAGGAAAGGTAGCGTCTCTTGCACAACTGCTTGCACCAACTGATGTCCTGCGTGAAAGGTTACCACATGATTGTGCCTATTACCAGTTTGGTCAATTGCCTATGAGCTGGTAACACAGCAGGTTGTTTAAGTTCTTCAAGGTCACATGATTTCTGAATTTGACCGCCCACCCTAACTTATATCATCTTTATCTATAAATAGCACAAAGCATGCAAGGCATTTTGAGCAAAGAGGTTTGGCACTTGTGAGTCAGTGAATGTCATCACTGAAACTTTCCTTTTGCACAATGATAACCCAACGGAACAGTGCTACTCTAAGTTCACTGATAGTTAAGAAATGCAACAGTCTACTCATTTTTGACTTCCTGCAGTTCTTTAAAAATCTCATACACCATGCTGTCACCTGTTGAAGCTCAGTTACGGAAGACAATTTATTCAACAGTGCAAATTCAGGGTTGATGCACACGTTCATCCCTGTTACTCTTCTCTCAAGCTACGAGAGGGTACGGCGGTAAATATTAAGAATCACTACTCATTGTGTACCAACCAAACTATTGATTATAGTCACATAGTTTATTGACGAAAAATGTTTCTAGTGATGTTCTAAGTAGTCTTATGCAAAAACATTTTTTGCTAGGTTAGTTCAGATTAGGTTACGTAAAGTTAGGTTAGGGCAAGTTAGGTTAGGGCAAGTTAGGTTAAATTATCCTAACCTAAACTAAGAACCTAACTTAACCTTTTTCATTAATAAACTATACGTCTAAAATAACTAGTTTGGTCGGTACACAATGAGTAGTGATTCTTAATATTTACCGAGATGAAACAAGTTCACTTGACATCAACTCTCAGGAAGCACACTCTGCAGGATTGTCAGCACTGCTTACATTAATGTGAAGGAACCAGACTGAAATACTGCTACACTGTTTACCACAAATGTCTTCCAGTATCTTGGAGAGCATGCCTATGTTCATGCTTGAATGTTTATTGTTTATTTTATTGCTACTAAACAAATACATGTAATAGGTAAAGTCACAATAAAACAGTTTATAACAAATTACAATACTGCATTTGTCAAAATCACAATACAACTGTCAAATAAAACATATAACATATCACAATGGGTACAACATACATACCTTAAGTTCAGAAATAGAAAAAAATTCCTCAATAGAGTAAAAAGGATTACATGCAAGTCAGTTGTGTACTGATGCCGTGTCCGGTGAGAATGAGGTAAGAACGGAGCTGCGTTTGAATGCTCTAGGTACCACCCGGTTAAGTGTGTAGCCGGGAACACAAGGCTCGATGGGTCGTGGTCTGTTCGTGCCGGCGTGCCCCTCTCTCACCTGGCGAGTCGAAACAGCTGCGTATCGGGAAAAGCAGGGAGGACCTGGAAAAAACTACACTTTGCATGGACACTTATGGGGCGGTCCACACCCCCATATCCTTGGGCCTAAAGCAAGCCAGTTCCAAATGGCAAAACAAAGTACAACACTGGGCCGGATAGTTGCACACGCATGTTACGTAATTCTCGCTGGACGAATCAGAGTCCCAAAACGTGCCACGTTTCTCTCGTTCCGTCCGTCGCGGCCGCTGCTTTCAGACTGCCTTCTTCATGCACTGGGAGAGGGAGGGGGCGGCGAAGCCATGTGTCCTGCACTGGCAGATGGCCGCGCGGCGGCAGGTGTCGCACGTCGGTGTCAAGTTCACACACGCCCTGCCGCCATCACTAATCCGCCACACACACTCAAGTACCGCACATCTACAGTTAACAACCAGCGCACACCTGCCACCGACACACTCGGCGAACATCTGCCGCGACAAGGGTAAAACTCCACCTTGCCTGTGGCCTGGCACGACGACAGTACCTTGTTTTCGAACTTTTTGTCAGGCAAACTAATTAAACTCAGAGGTAATTTGCTGTACATTTTTATACCTAGCACATTAAAACTTTGAATAGATTTGTTCAGTCTACAACTTGGAACATCAATAAGTCTATGGCCCTTAGTATAATAGTTAGGCCTATGTATTTTGCTCCTTGTTTGGACTACATTGTTTTGAAATTTTTTCTTCATATGCAGTATTACAGTTTTAATATACATATTTATAATTGTTAGAATCTGTTCTTTAACAAAAAGAGGTCTTCAATGAGCTCTGTAATTAGGCTACTTCCTGTAATTATTCTAACTGCTTTTTTTTGTAAAACTTTGAAATCCTTTTGAGTGGTGCTACCTTGATTTTGCCAGTCTTTTGTCACATCAAAACTGTGTCATCATGGTAATGTGAACACAAATAAACCACAGCTGCATAGGCCATCTCTGAAGCATCACAAAATCTAATCATTCCACATTGACAATGGTTTGAAAGTAGAAGGCACCCATCAATACGTATGATACCTAATACGGAAAATTCATTGAATAACTGATTCCAGGTTATGCACATATCATCAGGAAGATCACACTAATCCAGAGAGCTCATACACATGGATAGTTACAGGTGAATGCCACCCTACAAAATCAAAAACCTTAAGACATCTCAGATATCAGATGCTTAGAGGATGGTTTATTGGATTTAGATGATGAACATGAATATGAAAACCAAGCCATGGTAGCATGCCACTCAAGCCCCAAAGACTTAACTGTACTATCTTCACTGAAATTCAAAGATAGGTAGGCCTATTACAGAATTCCATAGCTCGATTGGTACACCTTTAAAGATTTCTGGTGCACTTGACGCTGTCTCAACTGAACGTCACCACAGCTTTAGAGAAAAAATTACTTGTTTCTGTAATTCTAAAGCTTCTGAGATACTGTCTGCCACCAACAGATCATCAACATAGAAGTCACTCACCATATTTGAGGCAGCCAACAGGATGTTGTTTTGTTCATCTTTAGCTAACTGTTTCTTAATGCTGAATGGCAAATATAGCGCACAGCTTTCGTCATAGGTTACACAGTTCTTAACACTTCATAATCTTGGATGGGTTCGCTATGGTATGGTCTCCACACAATTCTTTGGAAATTATTGTCATGTGAATGTATCTACATCTGGCAATGCACCTTGACTATATCAGTCAGAAATCAGTGGAAGTATATGCTTTCTAAATCATATTTTATTAGCAGCAGCCGAAGACTTCCTTGAAGTTTAGGCCCAACCATAAAGTCATTGTTCAAGGAGACATGTGAAGAAGTCTTTGTTAAGGCATCAAACATGACTCTTAATTTTCATCATACTACTCTAGTTTACACAGGAATGAGAGCGGATCTAATGTAACATCTTACACTTGGGTTCCTGCAGTTCGTTTGACGAAATCAGCTAAATGTGACCTAAAACAAATACACTCATCCATAAACTCAATATTACTGCTTAAGCTTGCTTCGTTGTTGCTGCAGCTGATGCTCTTTCCAGTACATTCGTGACACTGCCATTTACAGTGACTCTCCTAACTCTTACTTTCTCGAAATGGCAATCACACAACACTTACAGCCGTCTTCCATTGGTTCATGACTTACAACTGCTCACATAAGGAATCTTCCTTGGTGAGTGTTAAGACAGAATTTCCTCTAGCTCCCAAATTTGTATAAAGGTCTGTTCACATAATCACACTAAGTCACTGTTGATGGCAATGAGTCACTATAATTGCTACGAGTGGACACCCAACCACAATCAGATTCAATGACCATGCAAGAATACCCTTTTCCTGTGCAGCGTACTGGTCTAAGTAAGGTTGGTAATCCTCACCACCAAGAAGACTGTCAACTTTCTGTGGAATATTGTAGACCTACATAAGATCTTCTCACCTCAGTCCCTTAATGCAGAACCACTAGGAATAACAAACTCTCATGGAAGACATCAGTGTTGACATCATACGAGAATTTACAGCGAAGAGCGATGTGCAGTAAATATCAAGTTTAGCTACACTTCGTGTACCTGCCAAACTATTGATTTTAGACATATAATACAATAATGATAAATGTTTCTAATGACATTCTAAGTAGGCCTAGTCATACGTAAATTTGTTAGGTTAGGCCTAATCTAAACTAACCTAATATAACTTAAACTAACATAAACTAACCTAAAATAACATAAATTAACCTAAAAATCTAAAGTCAACAAACTTAAACATAAAAAAACCTAACCACAAAATATTTTACCTAGGACTACTTAAAATTTCACTAGAAACATTTTTCATCAGTAACTATGTGTCTAAGATTAATAGTCTGGCCGGTACAAGACGGGTAGCTGAACTTGATATTTACCCATAACACCATAAAATTTAATTGTTGGTTCTTTAAACCAAGACTGTGAAGTATTTCGAAAACGCTAATGGAAGCGAAGTCCTAACTGAATGGAAGAAACCCTGCTACAGGACGGTAGCTTGACTGCGGGTATAGAATTAAGTACCTAACCTAACAACGTTAAACTGATTACCTTTTTCTTCATTTCCGCAATATATCACGGTCTTCCAAATAAAATTTCCTTCCAACACTTTTACAAATTAGAAAAAAGTTAAGCTACATAAACTTGGACAACAACCCTTTTCTCAAAAATACTAACCCATCTCAATAAAACACCATAGAGTACAACAAAAGTAAACACAGGCAAAAGACTGGCGAATTCCACCTTGGGCGTATTGGACTACAATGAGTGTACATGCGACGCGCACCGTAAATTGAAAAAGTGTAGTGTGTATGTGTTTTCTAGGTCGTTGGTTTTCCACAATTCCGTTCAGTTTATGTCATAACAGCGTGCCTAAAACACTCCACACATTCATTAATATACCTATATATATTCTCCAGTTTCTCGTTTTGATTGAAGGCCATCTCAAATAATCAAATTTTGCTTCAATTTTCTATCAAATTTATTAAATTCAATCCCTTGAAATTCATGTGACGCCATGTTGACGTCATAACCTCGGCCATTTTGTCTTTCAAACATTAACTTCAATTATTCACTTCTTTTATTGTTCAGTAGACTCAGGGGGTGTATTCCCGTCCCCGCGCTTTCTTTCGCTCCTTATGCCGGCCTCACACGATGCCTAAATTCCTGTTACCTTCTGCTATACCCATGGGCATAAAAATATTTATGGCAGATTCTGAGTTGTGGGTATAGCAGAAAATGGTGCGTGGCTCCTCGCTCATATTCACATGGTACCCAGAGTGATAACAGAAATCGCATAACACCACCGCCACATTTTTTAATGGTCGTTTTGTT
>PNEQ01065201.1:0-28142 GCA_003012365.1 Medauroidea extradentata
TCTAGAGACAACCGTCCAAACCTACTGCAAGACATCCTCGGTAAGACCCACCCAAACTACGCCGTCGTGTCAAGTTCCCGAAAATTTTGTTGATTAGACAGAACGACTTCAAAATTCTTCTTATATCGCAACGGGTGTGATTCACTTCAAATGTACAAAACCTAAGATCGACCTGAGATTTCCAAACTTGAGCTAGCAAAGAGTTTAAGAAGTTTATAAGTTATTCCGGGAACAAACAGGAAAATGGAAACATCTAGAACACAGAAAACCAAGTAGAACCCGGGTTTGTGAGTTAATTGATGGTCAGGTTCGTACCCGAGTTAAACACCTTGGTCACGGTAGAAAAACGTAATTTTGAAAATTCATACACTATCATAATTCCTGCTAATTTATTTATCTAGTTGCCTGACTTGTCTGCAGAAGTCATTATTTTTCCTATCATATGAATTCTGTTTAAATATACTTCTTATGACTTCTACAGGCGTTTGGTTTCCATTTGGTCAGTAGCTCTAGTAATAGAGATATTGGTTAGCTTTTCCTATATTATCTCATCCTTTATTAAAGTGAAAGAAAAGGTTTCACAATATTTTTTCTTTACAGTAATAATCTTATTACTGCTTACTTTGTATTATCTAACAAAATGTTCACGTAATTTGAGATACCATTCAAATATTTTTTTTAAAATTAATTATTGTAAATGTTTCGTGCATGCCATTTCAATCGGAAAGTTTTCGAGAAAGTAGCACTCATATGACGAAGGAAAATTCTAATACGTCTTATAATTTTTTGCCTCTTTTTACTAACTCTGTTCCAAATTTATAATATTATATTCAATAGCTGAATAAAGAGACGTGAATAAATTCTTTCTAATATATAGAATCGTTTACTTTATTCTATCATAACTCTCTTCATCTTTCGTAAACTCGTATATTGTATTAACCAAATTAAAAAGTTAGAATTTACTTGTTGTCGGGGTTGCATACAATATATGTTCAATACAATATTATGCACAGTAATTTGGGAAAACTATGTCACACACTTTCAAACGTTCTTCAGTATCCTGAGAAATATAATTAAATAGTCCCATGTTTGTGAAGTTCTTGTCTATTCTTCAAACCTTTTGGATTATACTGATCTTGAACAAATGACGGTGATAAGTTACCTGCTCCTCAGTGGTAGTCAGTAAGCTACTCTGGCTAGCGATCCAGCTGTATGAACTACTCAGGAGTGTACTTTACTGGCATTTATTGAAATCATAATGAAAACAGTGCAGTTCAGTCAAAGCTATAGTAAGAATATCTGACGGTGGTTTATAGCACTGACATTATTACTGGGCCTAACACAGATAATGGCAAACGTAAAAAGTCTCTCTAAAACTACCCCCAAGTAAACGAGAAGAGCAACGTTTTGCTCAGTGTATTATTCTACATCTTTGTGGATTACTTGTGACACTCTTGCGGTTTTAAAAGTTGTAGCACATTAATATCGATATTTTAATGGTAAAACTAAGTGACTGCTATGATATACATGTTCTAGTTAAGAAAACAATGCAAACAATTGTATTTGTGTTGTTTGTGTTACAGTTGAACATTTTTAAAGTTGATTTTGTTTATAACCCCTCTTATTCCGGCCATGGAAGTTCGTAATACTCCTATGGAAAATAAGGCTAACAGATGTGCATGACTTACCCCACTTGATTTACAAGTATTCCATAGGTATAGCTAATGGAATTTGTATCAAGTAGCCTATACGTAGAGACATGCAAAATTCGCGTTATGCTTTGGTAGCAGACTAAACTTCACTTTCCTATAAATAACAGAGCATGATCTGCGATTCAATTGGCCAGGAACTTTTATGTGTTGTAATTTACGTGTGTTACGTCTTTACAGAGACTGGCCTCTCTACCGTGTAAGCATTCTCCGCGGCAAGTCACGACAATATCGGCCAGCGGGAGACGTCGAACGAGCCTATAGCCACTTGGAGTCTAGTCAGCTGTCAGAGAATAACGCGAATTTTGCATGTCTCTACCTATACGTAATTTTTTCTTATGTCGTAGAGTTTTATATTAATTTAATATATACTCGAATTAACTAAGTTCTGGACTTTTACAAAAAAATTCGATCATTTGCGATCTGCGGTTTATTACTGCCTAACCAATAATCTAATACAAAAGTTACTTAACAATTATTATGTAATAAAATGTTTGTTACTGTATTGATTTTAATTAAATTTTCAAGATCAACTTTGAATTCTTATCGACTACAACTGTAACTATGTCAGAATATTCACTTGAATTCAAAATTTCACTCATGAACGTCAAGTTGAAAAGTATCATCAATAGTTATGATACTTTTCAATCTGTAGTCACTCCTAAGCGAAGAAATTTCAACACATATTTTTAAAACAAAATTTAACTTTTCTATGACGCACGGCTTTTAAAATAAATTCGTTGTCGAGTAATAATTATCATATGTAATATGTCACTCACTTAGATTACGTATGATATAGTGTAGGCTAAATAAATCGAAAATGTACTATACATTAATTTTTTATTGTACTGAATACATAGAGTGACTGATATATTCATCTCGTTTTGTATTGTCAACTAATCAGTAATAATCCACAGCATTGTCATTTGCCACACTGAAACGTCTGAAGGAAAAATGCTTACAATATATTACCATTTGATGTGTATGTAAAGGAGGCATCACACTCCAATTCAATATACGTAACGAACACATAAAACGTGATATAACTCAAGTGGAAGTTATGATAGTTGAATCAGAGACCACGTGTACTTTATTTATTGGATTGAGGCAGCAGTGAATAAACATACGAAAATAAGCTGTAACTACAATTTCATGCATTTAAAATTAATTAAACAAATGTAATCGTGGCCTGCATGGTTACACCATTATTAGTAGTACTATTATTAAGAATTAATATTACTCTATCATAAAATCAAAATACGAGAAAAATAGTGTTAATTAATGCACAAATACTTGCTATGATTACTAAGGTTACGGTATAACATGTAATATAGAAACAAAGATTTAAGTTAATAAAAATAATTAACTTAGAAATTTAGTGGATTATTTATTGTTTATCCGTAACAATATGGTAACATTTTTATAGGAAATCAAAATTGGATACAGTATTCAAGAGTATCAGAATATATAATGCATCCTCATGTTTCGCTACGCAATTATAAAACTGCAGGGATGATACTGCATTTTATAATTGTTATTACTGCAGGTAATTTGGTACGGAAATGTGAATTACGATGCTTGTTAATCACTGTAACATAAAAGCTATTTTCAAAACTTTATCATTTACTTCGAGTGTCTCTATCGAAGAGTTAAGCAACGTAGCTGTATGGAAAATTAGTAATTAGAGTTGATAATTAAACAAGCTTACATGCCAAGTTTTAAACACTTAACTGATAAATAAGTTGCCAGATTTAGATTTTAAATCAAGGCAATTGACCTTAAAGCTAATTAAATTTTACTGATAGGTACAAAGCGTATGTCCACTAGCTCGTTGGGACTCCGGTAATTCGTATATTTTTAAGATTACTATTTGCTACTCATTAGTTTAAGTAACGTGATTATAGGAATTTCAATAGTATCATTATTTGCCTATTACTAACCGCAATAAACAGAGTGAATAATATCGGGAATTTGTAGGCGCTAACATAGGAATTATTCTGCTGTTTCCCTTATCAGAAACATTATGTGATAGGAGTTTAAGTAATTTTTGTTGTAGCTGCAGATAACACAGCCCCATAATACAATAGTATAAATACTTTTATTGCCAGCTGTGCATTGCTATTTAAAACTCAAAGTTCATCCTCCAAAAAACTAAGTGATCTTGCTTCATTTCTTTAGAACGATAGCAAAAGCTCACCACCCAAAATCAACGAGGCACTGAAAAAGTAATCAACACGTCTTGAAAGTTATTTAACTTACCTGGAAACTTTATTTTTCCCCAGGTTGTTTCGATACGAGCACTGCGGCGCGCGAGCGTAATTCAAAAAAGGAACGTTTATGGAAGCTTGCACGGTTGCAGCGGCGCGGTCACGTACCGGGTATGAAGAGGAATGAGGAACCGTTGTGATACGGAACAGTGTCTCGGAAACAACGCAACACGACGTTCTTTCTTACGCGAGTAGTGGCAAACCTGATTGCACGCTACCACCTTCAGCGGCGTTGAAACAACGCCTATCTACATCAGAAAATTGGGCCACAGCAAGCACGCTCGCATGCATAGTTAGGCCTTGCGTTTTTACGGAAAACTCGTCGAACTTTGTTCGGGAAGTATTTTCATGAAAAGTATCGTGGTGGTAAGAGAAGAAAAAATTTCGGTCGCGTATGTTGGCACAACAAATTGCTATAGTAACTTCGCAATTTTAAACGAGTACTAGCTGCTGGCTGTAACTTTCTCAGCCGTTAAATGTTGCTACAGGTTAAAGAGAAATTCAGATACTTTACAAAAGAGAAGCTCTTAAATAACTCTGTGAGTACGATTTCAGTGTTTGAAATATTTGTTTCAGTAAAACAAATTAATAATTTAAATTACATGCATTAAAATCTACCCCAAATGAATGGAACACCAGCGGTAATGTTTTTTTTTTACATTTACTATTTAAAAATTTTGGGCAAAACGCTCTTAGTTCATTGAGAAAATAAATCATTTTATTATCTTCTGTTAATCACAACAAAGTGGAAATGTTGTATGTTATTCTTAAAATTAATTCTAGGTATTTTTAATGTACTTTTTTACATTATTACGTGTGCTTTAAGCGTATGTTTTGAAATAATTATTGTCGTATGTGACAATGGGACATAATATGACAAAACCCTGCTCGTTTTTTTTAATGTTAATCGAACGATCTCAGATATCACACTAAGTTTTAAGCAAATATTTAAGACAGTGTGCAGCCGTATAATATACATACACTGTTATGTAGGTTTTTTTGCAAGGGATTGCAATGTTCGCCTGCGATATTCAATTTATTTACGTAGTTATTATTGTATATTTATTATGCAAATTTACTTTGATTGATGATGTCTAGTTCGATGTTGTGGGTACCAAAATGTAAAAAACCGTGAGGTACCGTTAAACGAAAAAAATTAACGACAAAATAAGTGCTTTAATGAGAAAAAAACGTAGCGATTCTCCGATATCCATATAGGTTGCTTTAAAAATATATTTCCAAAATTGTTGTAAATCTACCAGCCATGGCCCTAAAGAAGTTGTTGAATATTTTGCTTCAACGGTCACAATATCTAAACGTAAGTGAAAAATATTGCAGCAGCATAGTTAAAAATCACATTAATGTTTTTTTACTAAGATAAGCAGCTGCTTTCAATATTTCCCAACTGCAAAAACCCTCACATTACTTAAACCAACGTAATTTAAATGCTCTTAAATACTCAAAATAAAATGATTTGCGGAATCATAAATACCATTTCCGCTTTTTGGCAGCTAACATTATCTCTTTTGAGTTAATTTATTTCGGAGATTCGTTTTTAGGCCTGTATAAATCTTTGAAGAGCAATGCGTGTTAATTAAAAGAAAAAGCTGAATTTACCCTATTGTTCTTTTAATTGTAAATATAAAAAAATAATATTTTTGAAAATTTTTACAATTTGCAAAACAGTTTTTCCTTTTCGTATTTGTGTTAAATGGTTTTTTTTAAAGGTGGAATTACCGTCAGGTAACTGTTAATGTCTATTTATTAAATAGTGTTTCAGCTCATCCAACAAAGGAAAGTAAAAGACTTATGGCACTTTTTCCCGTAGAACAGTGGTGTAAAAATAGATATGGACAGAAGTGTACCCTTTATCTTCCATTTCGGCGCTGCGCACATGCCGTGTAACTTCCTGACTAATTGAATACGTAAACGCTCTCTGCGCTGTAATTGACAAGGCGATTGACGTTCGAAAATTGCATGCATTTTAACTCCTTTTACCGATTTAGCTCTTTCCGCCAGTAGTTTCTCACTGTTGTCTCTGCTGACTATGGATATTTCTCAGGTAAAAAATTACTCTTTTAGCCATCAGAATCAGCGAGAAAAAAAATATGGCTGGTATGCATTTTTAAGATGCTACAGCTTTTATGAATTTAAGTGTAGGCCTATGTGCCTTTTAGTTTTGAAATAGTATATTGTGTTTGGAAAATACCAACATTTCGTTACGGGATATGCTAGTCATGGTTTAAATGAAAACGTATTTTATATGCATTTTTATTTCGGAGAAAGTCGAATTTTTAAAGTAATTATTTTATTTCCAGTAACGTATAAATTAAAATATTTTTACACTATACACGTTTTTAGAGACAAGTTCTTCCAAATAAAAGCGTATATTTATAGATTCTTCGCAATAAAAACGTTTTTTTTTTTAAATTCTGTTAATGTATACATTAATATAAAATACTGATTACTGAAACTTTAGTAAGTAGTCGGTTTGTTAGATTAATACAAAAAAGTTCGCTAAAAATGTGTTTAAAGATATTACAGATATTTTACTCACAAAACTTTTGCGCACATTTATATCAACCAAAGTAACGTTGTTAAGAAGTTCACCCATTAGACGAAGTCACATTACGCCTTCTGCTATTCAAACATTTTACTGAACATTTGTTGTGTTATTTGTAAGTTTTGGCTGTCTATTGTACTGTGTTTCGACAACGTTAAGTCGGGGTAGTTCTATAATAAATAAGCCACAATATATTCTTGTATCTATTAATAAACGTCATGGATTGATGAGCGATTTTGATCGTATCGTAGCGATTGACAGCAAAATGAGGTGACTGATGATACTGGGTCACCATTACGGTCGATAGAATCTGGAGTACTGCTCCATTATTTTATTTATGAACTTTGACGTATCAACAACAACATTTTTATAGATACTTGTTCCATTCATACCGTTAAAAAAGCCAACACTATTATATTTTGTAGTGCTCGGTTTTCAAAAACGTTCCACAGACCGTACAAAAAAAATTTATTCAAGCTTACGGCACATCTTGGCAATCCTGGTTGGTTCGAACGAGTGATTTAGCTTCTAAACCTTTACAGAGAAGTACACCTTCCAATCATAAATAATTCATTGTGGTAGCCACGTAGGGTTTCTTCTGTAGAAGCGTATTATTATGCACCCCTGACGGCGCCGTTCAACGTAACGATTGTTGTCCACCTGCTGGGCAATCTGATTCCTAAGTTTAAACCTTAAAGTGGTCTTAATTTTTTATAACAGGCGAAACACTTTCGTAATATGTAAATTTAAAAAAAAATGTGCTGTTTAACATTTGTCATTAGGAATCAATGAAAACAATACGTAGTCTATATAGTGATAGAAATACGAATCACTTTCGTAAAATGTAAATTTAAAAAATAATAGTGCTGTTTTACGTTTGTCGTTAGAAACTAATGAAAACAGTACGTGCATTTGTTACATTCCTCACTTTATTATGTGCAAGGCTTGTGCTAGCGTCATTAAACAGCACTATGTTCTATCTAAAGAATTCTAAAGGAGTTAGTCCAACATAACTTTAGCTCTTTTTTTTTTCTTAGTGAAGAAAATATCATTGTGGCCACAAAACTTGCGTTAGCCGTTAGCTCTTACTCTCTCAGAAAAAAAAAGACATCGAGGTTTAAAAAATTTTGTATCAAGAGTTACCTAAGACTTTAAGTACTGATAAAACATATAAATTGATAGTTACGGACACGTTTTGTTCGATGTGTGTTTATATATATATATATATATATATATATATATATATATATATATATATATATATATATCCAAGGTGTTAAAAAATTCAATGCCCAAATTGATAGAAAAGTTTAAAGAGACAAATACAAATAAAATTGGCCACATAACCATGTGTCGGCAACAAATAGTTTACGAGTAATGGGTATTCAGGTGTATGTCGGGTGTGATTCAGAAGACTACGACGGTAATTGTTTACGGTACTTAATTTATTGAGCAATGTCGCAATAAACGTTCAAAAAAAACAGTATTTTCCTCCGCGCAGAGCCGGTATCGATGTATCAGGGTGTCCCGTTTCGCAGGAATACAGTATGCGTGGGTTGTACATCTTCCAGCGAACATGGGGCATCCTGCTGCATCGATACTGGTTCTGCGCTCTTGTAATAGTACTCATTTTGAATTTTTATTATAACATTGATAATAAATATTAAGTAGGCACTGTAAACAATACCATTGGTGTCATCTCAATCACACCCCGACACCCCTGAATACTGTTTACTCCTAAATTATTTTATTCCGACATATGGTTATTTGACGAAATATATTTGTATTTGTCTCCTTTATCTTCCCAATTACTTTGGGCATTGAATTTTTGAACATCAGAGAGTAAGAGAGAAGGATAGAAAGTTATATGTGCTAAAATGTGTACAATATAGAAATTTATATGAGCTAAAATATGTACAATCGTACTTTCTGCGAATTTAATTGCTTCTTGTAAATATTATTTAAGCAGAACACCGTGTTACCACGTAACTTAATATTACACTTACAATAAAAAATCTAGTAATGTTTGGTTTTTGGCCGCAACAACAATGTGATAAGTGACATAACTTACTGAAGTACAAATATTTTGGCACTATTCTCCTTTAAAAAGTTTATTCTGCTGTTTGCTGTGATGTTGGTAATGAGACGAATAAAATGCGAAAATGGTAATACAATGAACTTTATCTAGGATAGATGAAGAAAAAATATTTCATTAAACTGAATAACAATCTCATTTCAACTTTTAAAATTAATTCGTAAAAAATTATCACTTTCGTAATCAGGAATGCTCTGTCGCTGTTCATTAATTTTTTAAGTTAAAATGGCAGCTGATAATTTTGCCACAATTGCTACAGGTTGGAATGATCAATATTAAAAGTTTGTCACTGGAAATTTGTCCGCCGCTTCAGCACTGGTATTGGTAAGATATGTAAACTAACCAATTACGGAGCTTTCGTGAATATTTGGTTACACGACGTTGATAATTTGGACACCAAAATTGGTTTGTTCTTCACTTTAAATTTAAATTAAATGGCTTCTCTCTTTACCAAGTCTAGTTTAATTTAGTTTTACTTTGGTTTCGTATTTTTATAGACTCGTTAGTGATAGCAGCGCATAACTATACTCGAGCCATTCAAAGATTGCAGCTTGTGTTACTCCGCCTGTTCGCGAGCTTGAACGGCATTGGCTGAGCAACAAACCATCATACCACCTCCGCGTGTTTAGCGAGCTATCGACTGGCGACAAGTGGAGAAACGGAATCGCTCCTCGCTGTGGAGGAAATGGAATTACGACACACGTTTGCGTCGTTGCGTAAATCGTAGTTAATCCATTCCATGTGCATATAGTATTTCATGCGCATAGAGTGATATTATATTACATAGGATTTAAAAAACGCAACTGAACGATTAAATCACCTATCCTGAACTAAAACACAGTAATTTAGAGTAGGACCTATTTCCTGTCGCAACGACACTGTTAACTAACCAGCCAACCAATGATCGAGGGATCAATTGTGACAGTGTTTGTTTCTGCTGCGATCGTGGACTGGATACAGAATAGCGGCAGAAATTTTCCCTGTGCCGAACTGTCCCACAGTTAAACACGTTTTCCTTTCAACCTGAAGTAAAATTTAAATTTACCCTTACTGATATCACCGCAACTGTGACGCAATTAGTCCCTTGCCAAACTAAAGGTACGTTTCCCTCCGAGAGTCTCTACACTTAAAAAAAAAAAAAAAAAAAAATGTAAAATTTACAGAAATATGTCTTGTACTTTTACAAATCGTCGTAAAAGTACAAATATTTTCTTTGTGAAATCATTAGTATATAAAGTTACGCAGGTAAACTTTGTAATACTACAAAGGAATTCTAATTCCTTTGTACCTATAGGCCTATACGAACAGTTCCTGCACTGTAATTTTTTTTGGTAAAATACGACAAGTCGCTTCTTTGTAGTTGTACAAACTTTTGTAAACGTTGCAAATTTTTCCTTGTAAAATTTTTAGTTTTTAATGTTAAAAGGATTTTGTTTGCAAAAAAACTTATAAAAAATGTGTAGTCTACAAAAATCATAGGTTCGCCGAAAATTACTTATGGAAAGATCAGAACAACTGGAAAGCATTTTTCTTTAATAAAGTGAATGTTTATATTAATTGCGCGCTTTAAAAAAATTATTACTGAACTTCACATTGCTTGTATATAAATAAATACAGACTAAGTAGTACGGAATTCACAGTGGTTTTTGGGATTAGATGCGTGGAACGTAAGCTCGGGGAGAGTGGTTCAAAACTTCACACCTCGAATTTTTTTTTTTATTATTTTCAAAATAATTTTATGTAAACATCCTTTATTCAAAAGTTATTTGATAAAAAAGTTCAGTGTTAATTATGAAGCGCAATGAGCATTTAAATATTTTTTTCCTTATTGAAAGTAGGCTACAACTACACGGCTTTTCTTTGAAATTTTACAAACATATACTTTGTATTTTATTACAAGTACAACCATTGTAGTTTTGCAAGCAATTTCTTTGGCAACTGCGTTTCCAAAGATATTTTTGTAAAAGTACAACAATTTTTTTACTGTATTGCGATTATTATCCGCGACTATCACTTCTATCAGCTTTGTATGATTTTGTATTGTTGTTTTTTCCTCCGTACGTCGGCCCTTGGAAACGCTAGCGTCTGACGCAAGGCCAGCGATCATCTCTGTTCTCTGACCGAAAAAGACGCCAGTCGGAAATTCATTTACGCGGGGTATTTTTGGTCTATGTTGTCCCGTGTCGGTTGAAATGTCTACAAAAAATAAAATTTGTCTATTCGACAGAAGAAGACGAAAAACTTTTGGAAGAGGTAGCGAAGTACCCTGCTTTGTTTTACCATCACATGAAGATTATCGTGATCAGAAACTGAAGGATATTATGTGGAATGAAATATCATGTGTCATTTGAAGTTGATGTGAGTACTGTTATATAAATATAGGCGGTTCAGGATTAAATGAGCACTTTTGAAACCTTAGTCACTTCTTTACGTTCAGAGAATATATAGTTTCCTGTCACTTTTTAATACAGACAAAGCGACCAACATAACAATTAAAGTGTATCGATTGTTCCTATCTCTCCTGGAGATATAATTAATAGCCCAACTGATGCTACATTTGAGTTTTGAAAATTTTATAGGCATGCTTACATGGCATGCTGATATGGCATTGCTGAACACTTAAATTTTCTTCATATAGCCTGTATCGCTAGAAGTATTCATTTTTCAAGAAATTATTAAATGAAACAATTTAACCAGTTGCATTGTGATTATTATTATTAGTATTATTATTATAAACAATTAATATGATTTATACATACACGTATAAAATTGTTGATACCAGGATCATAATAGTTGAAAAATGGGCAGTTTGTTCGGACTTTTTATTGCAACACATATCGACTTTTTCGTGCTATATATCTATATTACTCCTTATGTTAGTTAAATAGTGACACTGCAGATTTATTGGTTTCATCACATTTTCACAAACACATGTTTTTACTAAACAAAGACAAAGTACTGAAGGACTAAAAATATCGTTTCAATAATGTCTGAATGCATAATGCGCATATTTATTTATCACCAGATCCGTTCTTACATGACGATCTTGTCATACAACACTGCAATTTTATACGAAAAAGTTTGTAAACATTTCCCGCACCGCATAGCCGTCGTAGTTTGCAAAGCCACCCCCTCTTAGCCAAAGGTTAATAAGGTTTGCTGCTGGTGCTGGGAAAGGATCAGGTTCGTAATTAGGTTTCCCTTGAGGCGATAAATACCCATCCCCAAGAAAGTTGTGAAGACAGCAGGCAACAACAATAACATCTTAAATAGGGGCAGGAAGTAGACGAATATTCGGAAGACTTGTGCAGGTCAACGAAATGCATTTTCAGCTCTCTACGAGCACGACATAAGTCTGTAATTAAAAATAGCCTTCTTACAGTCATTTGACGCCGCAGCTTGGGGGTAACGCTTCATCTTGTTTGTGTGGATCCTAAAGGCCTTATCTCCAACAAAGGCACCTCTTTATCAGAGTTTTGTGCGTAAATAACATTCCAGCTCTTTTTTTCGACAACAGCAATCATCACCATTTAGAAAAAAATATTGAACATTATTGTCATTGTAATACAGAGAAGCATTTTTATCTGAGCAGACAATCCGGACGAGCTTACCGTCAATTGCCCCAGCACAATTCGGGTAGTCCCATCTGGCTTGAAACTCTTTTTTTACCTTCTTTTTCAAATATTCTTTTGACGCGGACGCCACGAGAAGTGGCTCAGGCTTTTCTTTAAGGCCATGCAAAGGTACTTTTATGAATTGGTTTATTTCTACAATTGATATGGGGAACTGGAATTAAAACGAGTGTAAAGATTTGCCTGTAGCCAAAAATCTGAAACAAACATACCAAATTTAAACATATAAATTCGACTATTTGTTACTTAAGCTAATGAACTTATGTGGTGATTTATTTTCAGATACCGATTGCAAAATAATCTAACAATATATATGACGTTTGCGACAGGAGAATATGCGTACTGGTTCCGAAGCTCCACAAAGTAAGCTAGGGGAAAAATGGGTACATCTCATTTCTCCAGTTTCTGTAGGGTTTCCACTTGTTTATATAATTTGATGAATGGCGTTTATTGAGATTACATTATTTTAATGGCAACATATAGGCATAAAATAAGTTGTAAAATATGACCGGCATCTAAATTTGTACTGAACAATCATCTTTGTGTTAACGTGCCATGTATTTATAAAATGTATAAAAATCAATAATTATAACAATAGTATTTGAAAAATATTACTGCACCCGTCTCTGTCCCTACTTATTAGCTAAGTAAGACTTATTAATTTTATTTAGGTTAACTCAATGTTAATTCAAGTTTCTCCTCTAGTGTGATTGGGTATTGATCCCTATTATAGGGCAATTTCCTAATATCCTCTGGAATTAAACTGAGCACGAAATCGAACTGTGCTGGACGTCTTAGAAATTCTGCTAACTTTTTGTCATCCTGTCGAAGGTGACTGAAGACAAGTTTAGCGAAACACCCGCAGATATTTCTAGCCGCAAATATTTGATAGACTTAACCTCTTGGTGATAACAAATGCAACAATGTTTCATCGTCTTCAACCTCTCCAAGTAATTAAGTGAAATGTAATTGCCTGATTCTCTCAAACATAAATGTACACATTATAAATAACAGTACGCAACTACGAAAGTTAGCAAGCACTCCACAGATGTGGACGTTGGGAGGAATAGATCACAGCGTCAGACGCCAGCGTCCCACGTCGAGCGATAGTCGAGGAGCGATCATTGCTGAGAATGATCGCTAGATACGCTCGGAGGATAACATACCTTAAGGGACCCGCCTACCTGCCATGAAAGTTGTGATGTAGAGGTTTAAGGAGAATCGTTTTATCACAGAAAATATTAGTCTTGAGATTGTGTGTTTGACATGTAAAATATATTAAGGTACCTCACACTAAGGGTAAATGGTTTACTTTCTATCAGTTTCTTAAGTAATTAGAAAATAGGGTCTTAACATTCCAAATTAGTGCCTTTTCCGGCTTGTGTAATGCTGTTATTTTTTGTTATTTTTGCATAAAACCGTTTAACCTTAGTGGATCTATCCTTTAGCTTTCGATCCCGTATGTGTTTGTACCTGGTAACAAATGAAAGTTTTGAGGAAATCTTGTTCTTGTAATATGTGTCCTGCGCAAATATGCAGCCAGTGTTGTGAAAAATAGAAATATTCGCGAGACCGAGCCGAGAGGACAACGGAGAGAGCGAGATACAACCTCCTCCACAACAGGGGTTGACCCAATCCCGCTTTTGTGGGGGAAACTCCACGTCCATGAGGTCGAACGGCCGCTAATGCGCTATGTAGTCGGGCCCATTAAGAAAATTAATTAAGGTGTATGGAAAGGTACGTTGTCGAGCCGACTTATGGTATATAAATCGTCAGTAAAATCATAACTACTCATAAAAATTCGATAAGATTTTTTCCGAGTGTATATTTTATCTGCGGACGTTTATTTGTATTCACTATGAGGTAGTATGCTTTACTTCCGAGTAAAAAATTAAATACAGTTTTTAGAAAAAAAAAAAAAGAACTTGAAACCACAAAATAAACAAAAGTGGGAAACTGTCATTTTAATAATTTTTATACGATAATATCTAGGTCTCTATAGTAACCGAATTTCAAAAATACTCGCGTTTAGATTTGAAAAAAAATTTAACATCAGAAAATCTCTGCGCGAGAGGTTTACGGTTGTAAAATTATTTTTAAACGAAAACGCGTTTTTTTTTTATATTCGGTTATTATAGATGTCTAGATATTACCATATAAAAATGAAAAAAAAAAAAATACTGATTTCCATTTTTATAGATTTGGTGGTTCCAAATCCTTATTTTTCTAAATCAGTTTTAGTTTTTTTACTCGTAAGTAAAGCATAGTACCGCATATTGCTATATATATAAACGTCCGCTGATAAAATATCTACTCGGAAAAAAAATCTCATCGAATTTTGATGAGTAGTTGAGATGTTATTGACAATTGAGTATTCTAATCGTCAGCTCGGCATCTTACGTTTTTATTCCTCTTAATCTTACCTCCGTCAGTAACACTCGGTTGAAGTTCCTGACGAAACGCTCAATTGCTACGCTGTTCTCGTATGCTCGTTTGCAATAAGTCCCATCTGATTCCACCACAGACCCTGTCTCGGTTAAGGCAAGGTAAAGTTATTTTTTATTTTACGCCCTTCGGCAAGCTTGTGTGCTGAAGGCCAGGTATCGACCGAGGCGCCCGGCGAAACTGCGCTTTTCGCGAGAACGAGCTTTCAACCCACAGCACCGCAGTTTAATTTTTTTATTTTACACCACATAAATTTTACACGATGCAAAAAAAAAATACAACTGCGCCTCGGAGTTTTTTTTTTTTTGTAGTAAGCACCGGATGAATTTAATACAAGCGCATGCCAACAGGATTACCGGCATGTGGAACAGCTAGAGCCACGCACACAAAACTGTTGGGAGCGAGAGGGTAGAAAAAATTTCCCCCCGAGCTGCAGGAGTTTCCTCCACTAACCCCCGGCGGTATTTACACAACAAATATTTATTACGCCGGCGAAAGTTACTGCTTCAACTTCGGGCCGCGGGGAAACGCGTTACAAAGGGAGCAGATAAAAAATATAATCTGCGTGCTTCGTGCGCACCCATACGTGAAAAGGACTTCCGCATGCCTCAAGTACAAAAGGCGAAATTCCCGGTGATGGGAAGGTGAAGCTGCACCTGCCTGTTTATAGGACCGTACAGGGTTCGAGTCCCGCCTTTGCATTGCGTTGCTATTTTCCTTGTGTTACAATCGCCTCTTTTCAACTGATTAAAAATGACTGTAAGACAATTAAAGAGTTACTTTTGGTATTACTTTTAATTTTACCAGATATAGTCGAATATACCATAACAAACACCAGAGCGTAGTAATGGAGCATATTACCGTCACGGAACAATTTACTCAACTATAATCAATAATTCACGGTTTCACTTTCCGTGTTGAATTGTTCAGTTACGAATCACGAGTAGAGTCCCGGATATTTCGCGGGTTCAACGGCCTACATGCTGGATTCCACAGTCCTGTATATACACCATGTCTTCAGCACGGCCGTAGAAGAATAGGTATGGACACTCGCCCGGATATCTGACCCCCTTGTTGTTTGGCTGTGGTTCACCAAGTTACCGAGAATATTGTGTTTTAATGGCGCTTCAGTTAGGGCGGTCGGACTAAACTCCGCCCATTTCCTTTCCGCTTAGATAAACAATTTATCAAAAATGTATTTTTTTATCAATTTATGAAATACTTTCTCCGTTCACAAATTGAAGAAAAGGCTCCAGCAATCTTTATTTACTTTATAAATTTAACAATGGAAAAAAGTGGACGGAGTTTGAGTCCGACCGCCCGGAAAACAGCGCCAAAAAGGACGAAATTCTCGGTAACTTGACGAACTACAGCCAAACAACAAGGGGGTCAAGCAAAATACATTGTTAGATAGGCGTGTGTCCAGACCTGTTCTTCTACAACAGTGGTCATTAGCTACTTGTACATTGTCTGCTGCTCCAGTGAGTGAGCATTTGAACATTTGACGATGTAGCGTGTGAGCCCATGAGTGTTTTCATGCATACCCGCCATTGGTTCGGAGTCCTCAAGGTCACGTATAATAAACAATGACCTGATCAAAAAAAGTTTCCAACGTATACATGACTTAGAAATCCAACCTCTCCTCAGTTGAATACGCGAAATACCCGGGACTCTAATCATAAGTAGAGACAGTAGAATATCGCTGGAAAAGAAAACTTTCTTCTAAGCTTCAAAGTGCTGTGTATAACGCTGAAGGTTTCGTGTCGTTATTGACTATCGATTATTTGAAGCTCTGTTTCTTTCTTCTACGTGTCCAGTTAGAACTGTACAGGTTGTAACGTGCAACTTTGGGCATTTATTTAAAATATATAATTTTAGATGTAAAACGTAATTGGAAAATAAAAGGAGGCGAGGTGAATTGAGACGAAATCTGTTCTCTGAAGGATGCTCGACACTGATTGGCCGGAGGTACCTCCTCGTGACCACTGGACTGGGCCAAGACAGTGAAGAGCCGCGATAGAGAAGGTGGGTTGACGCATTTGGCCGCGGATGTCGAGGGAGAACGAAGGTCTCCAATTTTCAGCTATTCGTCTCGGTTATTAGGGGCGGCGGTAGGTACCACGTGATAACGTTTGTCGTGAATAATTTTTGCTGAGTAGTGGAATTGAAAGCAAAGAGGGGCGGATCATTTCTTTTTGTCGAGCTAGATTAACACCGTGTTACCTGCGTGGTATATACGAAGAACGTAGTAAGGTTTAACACACATAGCGTATGATTTGTCTCAGAACTTTTAACACGTGTCACAAATTGCATTATTTAATAATTGTAGGATACAGATTCTGCAGCTCATTAGAGACTAAACTATCTTTAAATACTGTTGGGATTTTTCATTGTCCGTAATAATGACGTAAGTTTTTATTGGAATGACTTAATAGTTTTTACTGTAGCAACGTATAAGTTTACAAATGGTTTGGCCAAGTTTTGAGTGTGTAATGTCTGGTGACCCTATGAAACAGCGAAAATAACTAGTATACGATTTAAAAATAATATCGGCACTAATAACTTATGAGTTTACCTCAAGAAAATGTAACTCACCAGAGGACTTTAATTCTTCATCCTAATTAAGATTTGTTGATGTAACTAACTAAAGATAAAATACTAATTTTAAAACGCATTTTGACTCCCCACCTTAAAGGCATTAGTACACTTCAGCAAGGAAACAAGGCACATTTTAAATTATACGCAATGTTCTTATATGGGAGCAATCATTCAAAGTCAGACATATCTAAAAACACGAAAATTAGTTAAATGCCCTTTCTCAATAAGCAAGTTGTGTTATATACGAGTATGAACTCAGAGTCCATAAAAAAACATATTTCCTATTGAAATGATTGTGTTTATTCTCAGTTAGTATTACAAAGTTTGGTGTTTATTCACTTTCCTCTACAGCTAGTTAAGGTGTACATGTCTGGTTTTGAGAGTTTCCTACTCATATAACTACGAATACTGTCATGTGAACCCTTCTGTTATTTTCTTCGTTTTAATTCAATGTAGGCTATATTTACAACATGAAACGCATGTTAATAAATTTATTTATTGTATGTTGTCACACAAGATTTGCAGTTAGACATAGAAAAAAAAACAGAAATGGTCTCATTTTTAACTGATTATGAAAATGATATATGAAAATTTATGAGTTTTTATTGATATTTTTGTTATATTTTTTATCAAAAGTACTCTTAACATATTATAAGAATCACAACAGTTTGGTAAATTAGTAGAAATTGAGCACATATGTAATAACGGAACAATTTTCTTTACGACAGGTTGGAAGTTGCAATTCTGTAACTGAACTGCTACCCACAAGTTTTCCATTCACTGTACTTGGTACCAGAACTGAGTTATAATAGAATAATAGCATTTTGTAAACGGGATAAAATGCAGCGTGGGCGCATATCTACCCTCGCGAATCTCAGGGTTTGACGGGGAGAGTGTAATGAAATCCTGCATGAAGAGGGGGATAGGGGTGGCTGTTGTCCTTTAACTACCTCGCAGTGTCGTCAGTAACCGTGTATTAGGCAAGGATGAGGGTGGTCCACCTGGTTTGACGGGAGAGTAACCATTTAGTAGCGGGCGCGCGCGTGATAACCGACTAGCGCTGATAAAGGCCCCGGGATGGCGCCGAACCACCCCACCTAAGAGGTTATGTACGGGAAAGAGACGGACTCGTAAACCAAGCTTTATAGTCGCCTGATATGGTGTGGATGTCCTGACCGCCCTTCCCCAAGTCCTCAACCACCCACCCCCCTCTAACTTCTCCCTTTACCACGCGTTTTCCTCTCGCACACTTGTGGTGCTGAAACGGAAATTGAATTGCCCTGCTGAAACCTGGCGCTGCCGTGGCGAAACATTGAATGTGTCGCTCGTAGGCCTGGCCTCGCGATGCATCGTCTGTGGCATGTAAAAATGGAAACCCGGGATGCTTTATCTATGAAGATAGCAGTTGGTTGTCATTCAAAAGCCGTTTATAGATACGGCGCTAAGACTCACGTGGTTTATCCACCAGGTAAGAGATTATATATATATATATATATATATATATATATATATATATATATATATATAAAGGAGAGTAGGCGAGGTTGAAGCAAACGATGAGGTTAAGATTGAGAGATAGTCACCGTCTTGAATTTTTGTATTTTGTGTCACCTGGGTAATTTTTTGGAACTTTAACCTAACAACGGAATATAAGAGCAGGGCCCGGTAGTTTTCGCGAAAGTATTTTTGCAGCACTTTGTTTCAGTGCCTTACGTGCGCACCTGCATCTCTGCTTTGTGGTCAGTGATTGGATGCCTTAGCATACATGGTCTGGAGATTAAACCCGCAAATCACAGACGTGCTGTGTCACAGCTATCCATGTACTGAATGGCACAGTCAAATGAATAATAATTCTGCACAAAAACACTCTGCCAATAATCATGAAGTTAAGTTGCAGGTGCGCACGTAAGACACTGAAACAAAGTGGTGCAAAAATCTTTTCGCGAAAATTACCGGGCCAAAAATATAATACATGCTGATAGAAATTTAGACAACGTAAATATATATTTTCGTTACTGCTGTTACAAATCGAATTGCAGAAGGAAATTCTTATTACTTACTTTCTAAACTGCAGTTCGATCTGTAACAACAATATGGGAAAATAAAGATTTATGTTGTCTAAAATTCTATCAATATGTATTCTACTCCGTAGTTGGGTTAAAGTTTCAAAAATTTACCCCGAAGAAAAGTTAAAGACACAACATACAAAAATTCAAGATGGCGACTATCACTCACTCTGAACTCCGCAACAGACTCATTGTCAGATTATTGAATTAATTTATTTATAATTTATTTTTGTTCAGAGATGAAAAACGTGAAATTTGCTGTTGTATCATACATTTTATTTACCTTGCGCTACAGTTTAGGTTCCTCTGTTTGACGCGAAAACTATTTTGGCCCACTTTGTTTTAGCGCCTTACGTGCACATCTGCAGTTCTATGCCATTGTTATTGGCAGCGTGTCTATGACTGTAATTTGACTGAGCCAATTACAATAACGTTCCTGCAACTCCACAGGTCTGTGATATGCCGGTAGAATCCCAAGGCTCGTGAGAATTAAAATATCCAATCACTGACCACGAAACAGAACTGCAGACGTGCACGCAAGGCACCAAAACAAAGTGGAGAAAAATTCTTTCAGAAAAAAATTGAGGTCCATTTTCGCAATCAGTCCAGCCGTTTTGGTTATGTTCGTAACAGGTTGCAGCCTAAATATTAGTTAACAGTTCAACTGCGATGTTTGTAATGTAGTGCAAGGTAAATATAACCCACGCTATAATAGAAAATTCTACATGACTCATCTCAGAATATCATGAAAGTAAAAAAAAAAAAAAAAACTCCAATGTTCCGACTGACGTCGAGCGTTGAGTTCACGTCCGGTATTTTTGCGGCGATTTTTATTTATTTTTTCTAAGAGACGTGATTTTCATGTCCAGTAAATCTTAAATTGTTTTGCAACACATACATCATAATTTCTAATTATTTGTTTGTACTTATAAGCCTCAGACATTTGCACCCAAAGTATCAGCAATTTTGTACGAAAAAGCCAAAATCATGCAAAAATATTGTATCCTTTGCCTAGTCTTAGTTTTGAATTTGCACATAGTAATCTATTAAAAGAGTTTGCGTTTTTGCACTTAATGTAAAAAAAACTACGCAGTATGCCCTTAATACTGCATATTATAATGTAGGACCTAGCCATTTTTAAATATCACCTGTTATATATACTGCAGCTGACCATCTGCACAATCTGAGCCAGAAACTATTATTTTTCTTAATCAGTGAACCCACGAAAAGAAATTGAACATGAAACGCCTACATCTCGATTATTTGACTGTTCGGCACTGAATTTCGCTGAATCAACAGTCACTTCCACTGAACGAGATAAAGAACCACAAAACATAAGACGTCTTATCTGTTTCTAAAACTGTTACGAAGCGTGTCTGATTTTAGCGTTTTTTTTTTTTATTTTTATTTTTCTCTTCGAGGTACTGCTAAATGTGTCTACATCATGTAAACGTACAAAAACAAGACACGTGTTAAACTATAGCGGGCATGTATTTTCATACAAGCACACGTGTCGTAAATATCAATAGAAACTGTTGAACACAATCAGAAAATATTTTTCATATTTCTGTACCACGACATGCAAATACTTTGCTACAAACGAAACCACGATAAATGCATGCATAGGGAACTTAATGTGAAGCCTCGTCAGATAAAATTGAACAGTCGCCGATAAAAAATGCCATAGAATACTCACGCAAAAACAAAGCCACGTGCTAAGCAGCAAAAATACATGTCTATTGAACTAGCTTCATGAAAGTCATTTGCCAATTTGCATCAACTTGTTAAATTACTTCCGAAAGACCTGTATTCCTCTTAAATAATACACATGAACAAAAGTAGCGTCTTCAAGTTTCAAGGGTGTTTGCCTGCAAGTGACGATGTTAAAAAAAGTTACATTTACGTAAATAGCATACGTTTGCTTCAGCTATGTATTTTTGAAATTTGTAACCTCATTATGCTATCTTATTGTCCGTGGCTTGCTGTTGGACAGAACTGTAAAATTAAAAACTGTACGAAAATTTTTAAATTTATTTAGACCTTCAATTCTGTCTACAACATATAACTTACCTGTTACTGTACTCTTCCATAGGCATTTTTAATAGTTTTTGTAACACTAAGTGTATTCATACTGGTACACTTCCGCGGTTAATAGCTGTCGTTACCAAATATTTTTTAAAATGTCTAGTCGATGTCAGTTATTAAAATTTCCTGGTACATTTTCTTAAGCTAGGTGATTGTAAAGTCTTTCATCGAATCTTGTCTAACAACAGCATCAGTCATATAGGCCAATAAACATACTCTGCCTCATCAACCACGGAGATATCCTTCCTCCTTTTCCCAAAGGTTGTGAGCCATCATCACCCATGCAGTAACCGTTTACTAACCCAGATGAACCTATACGGGTTGCGTGTTCAGAGGCAACTTGTAACAGTATTAGCAGCTTCAAACGTCTTGACCAACGAACCTTTAAAGTAATCCAGAGAGGACATTAAAAGTTATAAAACGAAAAACAGTTTTTTTCCCCAGTGCAAATATGCCAATGTCAAAACACAGAAATTACTGTCTGAAAGGTTGGTGTTACCGTGACCGAATGCACGTTCGCATAATCACGCGAGCTCACACTCAAAAACATAGATTAACAAACACATAAAACTCGGTAATTCATTGTTATTTAAAACTCACGTCACTTGTATACAAACGATTTCTGCGCAACACAAAACCTTTCTCAGTAAAGCTAAACATTATCTCAGGCATTATATTTTCGTGTCATATTAACCGTCATTACACAAGTTGGACACCGCAATAGCAGCAACATGATGCTGACAAATAATGTTTTTGTTAAATATGTTACGTAAGTGTTTCATTGAGCTTTCGTTGTAGTTTAATATATAATCGTGGAACAAACATTTCGTAGCATAGTGGCCAATATGTTTCTCACAATACACCTTACAATTATTTATTTTTATTTATTGCAAATTTCAGGACAGGGAAACGAAACAATAACGAATCGGAAATGAAATAAGCGTTCCGTTCATCCAATATATAGGACCTGGTATTGGCTGTTGACGACTGTTGTAGTCCCTACTCTCAGTGTTCGGCACGGCCTGGTCCTCACACACATCACAGGGCCATTGCTTGGCACGGCCCGGCGCTAGTCCAACACCTACAGAACGTCCATAAAACATTGGTTAGAATAATAGCAATTACTTGAGCTATTTTTAGTTTCACTGTTTTACATAGACGGCCCAAAGAGGAAATGTAAATAAGTTAATATATAATGTATTAGCTTTATCCGGAGTTATGATTTTTTGTATATTTAATGGTTTTGTTTGTGGCGAAGTTAAGCCTTTCACCTTCTCTTATACTTAGCCACGTCTTAAACAATTAAAATCATACATGTGTGATTATCAAAAATAAAACTATAACTACAACAAACACTTAAATACAAAATTAATTTACCAAAAAAGATTAATTAGTTTAACTAGATGCACTAAAAAATTTCAACTGATTTTGCATATGAATGAGTACCGCAAGTAAAAAAAAAGTTAAATATTTGTAGTGAAACTATAAATATGCCATTAGGTGTTTAAAAAAAATACGAATATTGTGCATCTTATCTAAATATCCCAGTATAACAACACGGGTATAGACTAAACTTGCGGGAATTCACGTGCATCAGGATAACAGTATTTTCATAACGGACGACATTTTTACTCCGGCACACAGAAACGCTCTCTGATAACATGCAGATATAGAGTGATGATTTTTTTATGATAATTGTTAAAGCTACACTCGTAAGCTCATTTCCTTACATCACTGCTCCCCCCCCCCCTTCTCCCGGACGAAACAACACCGCACCATGGTGTCACCCATCAACATCCAACACAAACCCGGATAAGTAGTGCGACTCTATCAAACAAAATTCTCACGAGTAGTTATTTAACAGTGCTGGGGCTTTATGGCCCTTTAAGGGCGCCGTACAGCAATTTTCATCACCGTGTTATTTATTTGTACCATATTTTTATTTTATACACAAAATAAAACTAAATTAGGCTATTATGAGCCAAAATTAGCATGTTGCCGTTTTAAGGACTACAGTAAAACCAACTTACATTCCAAACTGAAAAAATTCACAGTGGGTAAAGACGTCGCAGGCTACATTGTCATACGCATAAAAACAAAGAATATTTTTGTATTTAAATAAAAGTACTAAAATTTAAAATAAAACATTTAAAAAATTCTATATTTTTTAAATACAATAGATTTTATTTTACGGTTTAACATTGCTGAATTTGCAGCCTACGACATTGTTATTCACTGTGAATTTTTTCAGTTTGGAAAGTGAGTTGGTTTTAATGTCGTCCTTAAAACGGAAACATGCAAATTTTGGCTTTAACGAGCGACTACGAAAAAACTATGCAAGATGAAAAAATGCTTATACGAGAACAATTTAGTCACATTTTGTATCTAAAACAAGAATACCAATAACTGGTATAAATAAAACAATTAAAACATGTTGATGAAAATTGCGGCACACCGTGCCCTTTACAACGAGGTCTTAAGAGGACGTGGTACATAATTCAGCGCTGAAATAATTTATCTATGTATGTAGGTTTCTTGAAGCCAATTTGCGAAAATTAAACAATAGTATACCTAGACAATAGTTTAAGCCAACGTTTTAAACAAAATTAATTCCATGGTTACGAACTTCTGAGGCACAATATCTGACGCCGGAACCTCGTGCATTTAACAGCGGCGCAAGAGATCACGCGTAACGAATTAGTAATTTTGGATAAATATTTACTCATAAAGTTGGCAAATACTATTATCTAGAATTGTCATTGAGTATTTTATCCATATTGGCTTCGAAAAAAAGGTAGGAATGGATTGGTGTTTTCAGCGTTTATTTATCTACCACGCCGTCTTAAGAGCCGATGAGCGTGAAGTAAGGTGAAGAGGCAACACAACATCCATGCCAGAGCCAGCATTCGAACCCAGGACTTCTCATATTGTAGTCCGGCGCCTTACAGACTACACTACGGAGGTCGGCTTAAATAAGGGAAGTAATGAATATACGCAGTGACGAAACTCAAGTGATTTGCAAAGTGGTACATTCCTCTAAAGGTATTGGCACCCTAAAATCAGGAGGGGGTACATCGTACACATTTCCAACTAGGTAGATTTAGAAATGATGTGCTGTGCGTCTTTGAAGTATCAGAGAAAACTATTGAGTCTACGTAGTTATATGTAATATGCAATATGATATAAAAATTAGGAAAAAGAGTAGGAAATACTTTTTTGTAAAATTATTCTTAGAACCAACAACTTTATATTTAAAGGGACTGTAGATACTTGTATAGTATCTACAGGCAGTGACAAGTTGCAAAATATCATAATAATCTTGGTGAAAGGATAAATATCCTAATAAATTTAGCCAAATGTGTAAAAGGGACAAGTCCATATTAAATTAACTATGCTCGTCATTGATTACCACTTAAAATAACAAAATTTTAAAAATACATGTATTGAATTTTTTTATGAAGCTCTACTTGCCGTAGAAAAAAATTTTTTTTTTAATCATCTTATTCGAGAATTATTTTCTTGCTATTCAATTTAAAATTAAAATGTATAGCAGTAAGTAATGAATATATGTACGAATGTTAGTAGCAAAACACTTATATATTTTTATAGGATTAAAATTTTCTGATGGTGTCTAACAAATTGTATTAAGAAGTCGTTTCCGGCTCCAGTAATGTATTATTTACACATTATAAAATTGCAAAAAATATTTGAAGTCAACATAGTCACCAATAAACTGCAGTGTCTTTACCCTACAGACATTATTTTCTCGTTTGGTTTGAAATTTGTGGTATGATTACCGACAGGCGATGTGTGATTATCCGCCATCACCTATGCATTCAGAACAGCCGAACACAAATGTACGGAGTGTTGCCTAGGCTTTAGGCACTGTATCACTGATCCGAATCTTAAAGAACGTTTCGAACGTAAACGATAGGGCCTAGAAAGTTACAACTAGAAGACATTAATATTAACTGAAATAAAGTGCAGAACACTGGGCCCGTGTGGTGACAAACCACCTTCCTTACGTAACGCTGTTTGCAATATGGCAGGCGTTATTATATATGGAACGATTAAAAAGACGAGGAAATTAAATTCAACGTGAACAAACGCCCTACGAAAGTGTAACAAAGATGTTTCTCATTCCAATCCACCTTTTCTTTCTTAATCTATCAATTAATGTTGATTTAAATGCCACTTTTTGAACGACTGCTACGATGCCTGTACAGAATTTATTAATGTTAGAAAGATGATTTTACTAAAAAAAAAAAAAAAAAAACTTTTAATAGCGTCGTACACGTAAACCTTACATTAAAAAGTGTTTTTTTAATATCACGTAATTCTTATTTTTGTTCACAGAAACGTTACCAAACATATTTTACCCAAATGAGGGGTTCCTATCGCCCATAATAATAAACTTTGGGCTATAAGTTATTCAAATGTCAAAATGAGTCGGTGGAATTACAACTTATTATAGATGTGTGTGTGTGTGTGTGTGTGTATATATATATATAGAGAGAGAGAGAGAGAGAGAAATTACAAATCATTTATATACATATAGAGAGAAGGAGAGGGCGAGAGAGAGGGAGAGAGAGAGAGAAAGATAGGAGAGAGAGAAAGAGACAGAGTGAGGTAAGGAGAGAAAATGAGATAAGTCCTATAGAGTTAACAATTATCGCAGCATGCATGTGTGTAAATAGGATACAACAATGGTTACAGTCAATTGTTTTTTTTTAAGTCCATATATGAAACCCGTATATCTCGTTATGACAAAATAAAACCTTACGGTTGAAAAAGGGAGAGGTTAAATTTTCCCACTCTTTAATTTTGTTGTCATTGTATA
The DNA here is from genome assembly GCA_003012365.1 of Medauroidea extradentata. Classification (NCBI taxonomy): domain Eukaryota; kingdom Metazoa; phylum Arthropoda; class Insecta; order Phasmatodea; family Phasmatidae; genus Medauroidea; species Medauroidea extradentata. Next base: position 26,301 of record PNEQ01065201.1, read on the forward strand.
ATATTATTTTCATGTCATACTTTATTTTCTTTGAAGCAGTTTTCGTCGTTTACTACAATAAATAATCCCAAACAAAAAAATAGGGAGACACTATTATCATCATAAAATATTTTATAGCACAACAATTCTGATTCAGATATGAATAAAAAATCATAAATGCATAGCACTAGGAAAATTATCTACGTGTCTGCTTTACGATTGGTTCAAATACATGTAAATAACGAAAATTTTCTGGACAGAAGAAATTGATTGTAAAATACACCATGTATGAATGTATATATAAACATGTAAAATAATATATATGTTTCCTTAGTAAATTATAATAAAATTTGTGTGTATACACAATCCTGCAAAACAAAACATTTTGGCAATTTTTGTCACCAATAATTAGTCACAAATTAATACAGTTGTATCATTACTAAACCATTTTACAGCAACACGATTATTATTGATCGAAAATTGCTGTAACCTACAAGATTACAAATAGTTATCCCTCTTTTTTTAATGTGAAAGCTTATAGCATTAAACGGTGCTTAAAACCGCACGGCATATTTACTTTTGTCACATAATTTTAACTTGTGCAAAAATATGACAACTCTACCGAAACCTGAATTTCGACCAAACAAAATATTCTTGTATGGTTATTTTATTACCCAGCCATTTGTTTAATACAGTTAATTATTGCGCACTATACTAGCATTTCCAGAATTAAGACAAAAATTACACTGTCAGTAAAATAAGAAAATAATATTTCGAAATAAAACCATGTAGTAGTAATATATGGAACCAATAATGGTGGACAACATATTTCTTGCTATCAAAAAAAGTACTTCCACAAACGTTACATTTTTTTTTCTATAGCACCAGAAGAGTGTACTTCCCAGTAGCCACTTCGATGACGTTATAAAATAGAATTTGGTGCCAGTTTTTTTTGAACGGTTACAATCACCCAGTAAATAACATATTTTCATTGTTTATTATGACAAAACACGCCCGTGTATCACTACAGTAGTGGGAAATCGTAACAATTTATATATCTTAGTATCTTAGTGTAAAACTACCCTACTTCTTGGTACTGAGGCTTCGAATTTCAGTAACACAAACATGTTAAACGTTTTAACTTCGATCTTACATAAATTTGATACATCTGTCACGTTTATCTGAAACTACAAATACCTGCTCTCTGTTGGTAATCTAATGAACTCTATGTACAGAGCATTCATAATTTTATGAAGCCCGCGAAGTGTTTTATCACGAAATTAAGGAAAGATGGTCGGTTTCCGTGTCATTAGAGTTAAAGAATCCAAACCACGTTTAGTTTTAAAAGATTATTAATGTTTATAATATATTGATTTAAATCAATTTATATTCCAGAATCACTGCACTTTACTTTTAGCTGCGGTACGAAAAAAATTGCAATCAATAACAGTGTTGTTAATTTTAGTAAGCAATGAAACATGAAAATTGCAATCAATAACAGTGTTGTTCATTTTAGTAAGCAATGAAACATGAAAGCAAATTACTTAAGACATTATCCATCATTTCTAATATTTTAACGGTAGTTATTTATTTATTTTTAAACAATATCAGATATCGAAAAACTGTAGCACAGTTTTGTTAAAAATTGTTTTTGCTCTGTAGTCTTTTTTTTTTTTTTCAAGACAAAAATTGTACAGGTTTGGCTTATTCGTTCATTAACGGGAATTCACTTAATTGTATAACTAGTTTAAACTATTGTGTGTTTTGTACGGGAAAAAATTTGTTAACATAGCACACAGTGTTTTTGACAAAAGTGCGCAACAGGTTTTAGATATCTGCTTTCGTAAAAAAAAAAAAAAAAAA
>PNEQ01065202.1:0-28143 GCA_003012365.1 Medauroidea extradentata
TGAAATTTGGACTGTGTGTTCAAGAAATATGTACAAACAAATTTAATTTTTTTCAATTTTTTAAAATATTTCATTTTTATGTAATTACAAAATTAAAATTTCAGAACATACAAAAAAACATTTTAGTTACAAATTATACCATGTGATATATCAAATGAAAGCTCATTTAATAAGCTTTAAAATGAGACCTTGCACAAGTATGTAGCTCTAATAGATTCGTAAAAAATAGCATTTGAAGTTACGACGACAGAGTGATTTTTAAGCTTTTTGGAATTAAAAAAAAAATTCATAACTCCAAAAATGACAGTCCCAAAAATCTAAAAAAATTAATTATGTCTTATATAGTTATAAGGAACACACAACGAAAAAAGGAATTGGTTATGTGATATGAAAATTTAGGGCACTGGTTGATTTGACATGGAATGACCCACTCGTCTTATATGAGAGTGCAAAAATTTTTGGTAGCCAAAAATCGTTTGAAAGCTAAGGTGTGGAGTTGTATGATGTTTCAAGGAATTTAGTTTTTCGTCTCAAATGAAAACGAGTGCCTCGTTTATTTTAATAAAATTTACGGTACTAAATTTTGATGAGCGTTGTTAATAATAAAGGACACTTCCTCGCAGCGAAGCAGCGATCGATGCAGCTGGAACGCGTGCCGAGATACTTTGTCTCGCCAGGCTACGACTCTCGGGCGGAGAAAACAAGGATCTAGGTCCGCATGCTTTCATTCTTTGTCTGGCAAGCACAAGACTCTCGGGCGGAAAAAACGAGGATCTAGGCACCGTACCACACATTCATGTGTGTGCCGTCTAGTGCTAGGCTGGCGGACAACAGCGCACAGGAATGTAATGACCTTGCAAGCAGCTGTTGTTGCCTGGCGTTGTCATGTAGTGCGCGGCGTGCCTCAGTCCGGCGTTGCCAAGTCGCGCACACCTGCTGGCAAATGGAGATATTGCCGGCCGCCGCCGTGCATTTCCTTGGCTCTTGGGTGCGCGGAGGGCAGTAGTAGCTAATGTTATTCGTTTATGTGTCTATTATGATGTTTAAATGCCGGTAATAAATGCATTGAAAATATATAAACTAAGTTTTTAATGTTTCAGGCAAAGGAAAAAAATATTTATCTGACGGGAATTTCAAAATTGAAATTTACTTTTTTTCTCAAGATTTTGTACCTTCAAAACCATGACTCGTCTTATATGAGGGGTCATCCTATATGTCGACAAATACAGTATTTTGAAATGTTGCTTAAGACGCACGCATACTGGCTGTGTGTTTGTGTGCGTGAGGCATGGCCCAAGGGCGATGTTGACCGGCTCATATGGTGCGGTATAGCGTCTACCGCAAGGCACTAACGGCGTGCATTGGTATCGTAGATCACTCGACTGGCTGACACTTTATGTCGTGACCCCATCTTTTTATTGGTGGAAAGTTTTAAGCAAAGTCCAGTGCATGCTCCTGGAGTAGTTTCACACGAATCCCGTCAGTAGTTTCCCAGATAGAACAGGTTGAAAAAGCAGTTTTTTTCCCATTTTGAGTAGCTGCAAAAATGGTTTTTATAATAGACGTGATGCTTTTAAACGACTCTCCAGTCATCGTTTTGAGTGTATTTTCTTTTCGTCCATACACATTGGGCATATGTGGAATAGTTTCTTTAAAAAATTGTATTTACGAACGCACTGCACTGCATTTTAATTGTGTGGTAGGCGAGGCCCTTAAAAATTTATTCTTATTAAAATGAGCCTTTGTTGCGTCGACTAGCAGAACACTACTCTCTCTTAGGGTGCCACATAATAAAAAAAACTCATTAGGTTGTAAACAGCTTCTTTTATTGTTCTAGGATGGTACTAGAAAATAAATAACTCTACTCCAGAAATATCCTGTTTCAACATTTAATTTATTATTCTGTTCTACGTACAAACACAAATTGTTCACTCCAACTTTAACACACACAAGAGCTTCACAGTACATCCTCTCAGACAGAAGTTTCCCGACTTTTTGGCACACATTCGGCGATGTTTACATTAATAATAATAATAAAAATTTTATTTAACTTTCAAGATTTTTACACTTACAAATTTGTAAAACTTTTAGCATTAATGGTTTGTATGATCTAAATTACATATACGTGACGTGGCATACATACTTATCAAAATTTACGTAAACATGTTTAATTTAGAACAGCCAACTTCAACAACATTCTAAACAGAACATCGCTTTCCTTGGAAATTACAGTCTTTAGGCCACTTTAGCACTAAAGTGAATATTATTTATATGTCCTTGATTTTACACAAATTTTTTATTTTAAATTAACAGAAATATCATTGCTGGCCTAGAAAATAAAATAAATGAAGCCTACATTCTGAAACTATTGAACAAAATGCTAACAATGGACTGGGTCAACAATAAAGGCCATTACAATTATTTGGAAATTGGTTTAGGTGTATTTAATTTCCATCGGAGTGCGCCTTTGCCTTGAATTTGTGTTTAGTGTTTACATTTTTATTCTTGTATGCGTTAGATTTAGTAATGTGCAGTTGTTAATGTAACTTTGCAAGCCTACAAGTGTTTAAAATGTCCCAAACATTAACAATTTACGATTGTGAATGTGAAACGAAATCCAAAGGATTTTATATGTTCTATGTGTAAGACAAAGTAATGACGTGTAAATATTGCAATGTAAGTGTTGATTGGTCCTGTAAAGATACGTGTAGGAAATTTATTGCGAACAAAACCCACAGGAAAAAGAAGAAACAAGTCCAAGAACAAAGTCCGTCCACCTCTAGACAAGCTTCAATAGGCAAGTTAATAAAAAATGCAACCAAAGCCAAAAAAATGGATTTTGTTGGGCTTTGTTGAAATGATGGCTGAAACCAACATACCACTTGAAAAAGTTTACCACCCGAGCGTGAGAAAGTGAATAAATACACCTGGAAGATGAAGACTGTGATGAATGTTTTTTTTTTTTTTCCTTGAGTTAACTTAAGGTTACGGCAGGGGTGCCGTTTTTACTGATTTTATTTATTTATTTAAGAAGTAGGGCAGACAACAGTTATAAAAAAAATTAAAACCAATTAGTGTGCCTTGAAATACAATAGTCATACAGCGAAAAAATAAGAAAAATACTACAAAGTAATACATGACATGTTATGAGGTACAATTACATTACAATATACATCACATAAGTGCATAATATGTCATGAGATATAATTAAATTACAATTTACACCAAGATTATCTTCTATGATATGGATGAAAGAAGGTATTTTATGGAAAGGGTAGACACTGAAAAATAGCAAGGAGGAATTAGAGTATAAATAATGTAGATATAAATACGGATAATATCAATCAGCATATCGTATAAAAAGACACAACAAGAGGAATTGATAGTGTGGTCAACTGTGTCACATGTTGTCTTTTGCAACAATTTTAGTGTCTCTGATGGAAATTGTGATTACAATCACAATATATCAGGCAGGGCAGCATGATGCTGAGTATAGGTGGCAGAGAGAAACTTTTTGAAAAATACCATAGAGTTGAAAATAATGTCAAGTTTACTTTGTTTGTGGACAAATATATTATACATCCTACACGTTCGAAGAATAGGATTAAAGTATTCATAGTTTGAATGACATGTTTTTGTGTAAAGTGTCAGATGTGTGCTGTCAATTGTCTTAGGAACCACGAGTTCAATTGTGTGAATGAGGGGTACACAGTCATATTTGCCAGTTGATATTTTTCAGGAACATTTGTGATAGTATAATATGTCTTGAATATAGTGAGGGGAGCGTTGAAGGGTACCCTCTTGTTTAACATAATTTTTAGGAACTTATTTTGGATATTTTCTATGTTATAAGTGTGGTTGGAGTAGTAAGCGTTCCATATGATACAGTTGTATTCCAGTATGGATTTGACAAAGGACTGGTGCAACAACAATATACAATGAGGGTTTGTGAAATTAGCAGTATTTCCAGTAATGAAACCAAGGGCCTTGTATTGCTCTGTTGACAACGGTTTCCTTCCATATGTATCTTGAAAGTCAGTTTGTGGTCAAAGATGATGCCTAAATCCTTTACATCTGTTAATCTGGTCAGAATATTGTGATCTATGTGGTAATTAAAACTGATAGGACGTTTAGTGCAATGGAAGGAAATTGCTTAGCACTTACCGATATTTAAAGTAATTTTGTTCTTAGCATACCATACTAGTAAGTTTGTAATATCCTCTTGAACTAGCAGGCTGTTGTCTAATGAACTGATTCGCCTGTATATTTTAAGATCATCAGCGTATAAGGGGCAAGTGGAAGAGAAAAGTTGTGGCAAATCCATCACATATTTTTAAGGGTTAAAACAGATTTGTGGATAAGAACAGATATTCAATGATGTTTCCAAACGCTCAGCATACTAACACAATTATGTACATTTCACGTATGATGCCATACCGCGGATGAGAGTCACATTCATGGCCATAGATATACTTACACATGTACGTATATTCATTTATTGTGGTATATTTAGCACTCTAAATAAGACTATGTGGTAGGTATCAAGATGGCGACAGCTGTGATCATGGCAGTGACCGTGGCTGCGATGGTAACAGTTTTGTCACTAATCAAGAAATTGAAATATTTAATACAGGCCTCCTATGGGCAAACTGTTTATTTATTCTTTATTTACTAAAATATTTAATTTGTTCAAAATGTTTCTAATCATTTTTGTAAACTTTCTTTTATAAATTTACCAAGTAGGGTAACACGTAGAATGCTCCACTGTTATTTTATGGTAGTTATAAAATGATTCAATCTGTAAAAACAAGGATTAGATTGTTTCCTTCTTACTTTACTACATAATAATTAAATTTGCTATCAAATTAATGTAGTAAAAATCTTCTAAAAGTATATTGGTAATGTATGTAAACAAAAGTTTTAAATATTACAGGGTTTTGTCTGAACTTTGTGGCAACCCTGGGTTAAAACTATTATTAAAATCTTAGGAACATTTTTATTAACAAACCTTGCCTGCTTATGAACCTAATATTTTCCATGTTCTATATGTGTAGCTAATCTCCACAATTACCGGTAAAATTGTCAGTTTCAATTTATAAGCAGATAAACTTAACAACTCATTAAAAATATTTAACTTACTACCTCTATAAGCTGCTGTTCAACTTTTTTTTGTCTTTCTTAGTACATGCACCAAATGTAGGCCAACATTGTACTTAAATTTTCAATTTTAGGTGCTGGTGATCTACCTACTGCTAACAGGCTTAGAGATATGTACTTACCTAAGCTTGGCACTTTGAAGGTGGACAACGTAAAAAAGGCTGTGTAAAACAGTAAAGTTTTATTTCTCTCTGATGAAACTACAAACTGGGTGAAATGCTGCATGTTTGTAATATTAGAGTTTTATTGTGCAGCAAGTATTATTCTGTATATGTAGGTACTGTAAAAGAGTTATCAAGTTTGCAACAGGTGCAGTGTGTTCCAGAGCTATATACTGTATTGTCTATTGTATCACAGTACAATATAGCTTATGAAAATGTTGAGGGCAAGGGCGTACCCAAGGGGGGGGGGGGTTAGTGTGGGTCAGATTCCCCCCCCCCCCTTTTCCCATCCAAAAAAAATTAAAACATTCATATAAAAAATGTGTAATGTTTTCAATCATAGAAATTTCTTAATTTAGTTACGAAAACAGTTTAAAAAAGCCCTATTTCGCACCCTGAAATAAAAAATGTTCTCGGTTGAGAACCCCCGAACCCCCATTTCATAGCGGTGAAAAATTGAAAACATTTAGTTCTAAAAAGTTTATAATATTTTACCAGTAGTATTTACTCTATCTGTAGTTACGAAAACACTATTTTGCACCTCAAAATGCATGTTTTTCAGGAGAGGAGCCTTTCTTTAAAGGGGCGGAAAACTAGGAACACTTCATATTTAAAAATTAATAATATATTAACCATTAGCATAATCTATTTTAGGAGAAAACTGCTAAAATAAGTATTATTTTGCACCTTAAATTCCAGAATTTTCTCGGGAGTACCCCCAAATCACCATTTCAAAAGGGTGAAAAATTAATTAAGTTTTATAGTTTAAAATTTTAATATTTTCATCAGCAACATATGCTTTATTTTTAGTTACTAAAACTGAACCTTAAAATCCAAATTTTCCTGGGGAAGGGCCCCTGGACCCCTCACTTTAAAGAGGTGGTCTGTGTTTCTTCACAATATAAACAAAAATCCTGGCTACGCGCCTGGTTGTGGGCATTGTGACGGACTCTGCAAAATACATGACCATGTATGCTTCTGCTTTGAAGGGAATTTTTTCATAGGGTGTGGTGCACGTACAGGGTTGAGCACACAAACTGAACTTGGTTGCCACCTTGTGGAGCTCAGGTTTGGTGGAACTCGGAAACACAAGTTCATTATTTTTCTGAAACATAAATATCCTTGTGAAGAAAATAAACCGCTACTGTTTCCCATGCTTGTGATGACTAGATAGTATTTGTGGTTTCCATCTACAAAATATGTAGCAGAGTACAGTGAAAATTTGGTAGAGTTTGTGATACAGGAAAAAGGGAGCATTGCAATTACATACTGTAAGTCTTTATGAAATGATCCTCTGTCTTCTTCATTGTACACTGCACAAAAAAACAGTTAAAGCTATAATGTTATTTGAAGGTGCTAGTTATGCTTTTTTCCACGAAGTCTATGCTACACTTCTGACTTTGAACTCCTCATCTCCTGCATGGCCAATCAACAGTTTTGCCTTTGTGAGCTCGATAGTTCCAGATCTCACTCGAAACTCAGTTCTGCTGGTGCTGAAGATGTTGCAGAACATTTCCCTTAAGGCATAACGTACCTTCCTAGAATTTTTAACTTTATGTGTACATTTTGTTGTTTTCCTTCCATGTGGCATATGTCTACCCTTATACTTGTTTATCGCCCAATTTCGCTCACTAGCTGCATCTGCAATACCATGGAACGGATGGTAAATGCTCGGCTAGTGCATTGCGTAGAATCATGGGGACTAATATTTCCTCTCCAGTGTGGTTTCCGTAGACATCGCTCAGCGGTAGATCATCTAACCAACTTCGAGACAGCTAAGCAGAATACTTTTCTCCAGAGGCAACACCTTGCTGTATTTTTTGACCTGTAGAAGGCCTACGATACCACATGGTGTCATGGAATCCTTCAGCAATTGCATGCATGGGGTTTTCGGGGATTTCTCCTTTCTTGTATCGAGAACTTTGTCTCTCAGAACCTTTCGTGTACATGCCGGAAGCTCATATTCTTGGAAGTTTGTCTAGGAAAATGGAGTGCCACAAGGTAGCATTTTGAGCGTTACCTTGTTCGCCATTGCGATAAATAGTATTGTTGCGATAGTATGGTCCCTTGTGCGATGTGCACTTTATGTGGATGATTTTATGATATTTTGTCATTCGTAGTCTTTGTGTGCAGCATAGCGTCAGGTATAGTTGGCGGCCCACCGGCTTGCAGATTGGGCTGACAGATGTGGTTTTAATTTTTCTGCTACAAAAACGCAGTTCACTTTTGTCCTAAACGTGGTATATTTCCGTTCCCCGAGGTGATTCTAAATGAAAACTTTTTACCTGTTAAATATCACGTCAGGTTTTTAGGCTTTGTCTTGGATTCCAATCTTTCCTGGTTGCATCATGTGAAACAACTTAAAACTCGTGTGCAGGATTTAGCTTTGTTAATGATTCTGATCAGTCGTTGGTGGGGAGGTAGATACACACATTGCTATGTCTTCACAAAACTGTTATTTGCAACAAAGCTCAATTTTGGTATAGTCAGGTGTACTCTTTAGCACGGATGGGCATGCTGAAAAAGATACTGGACCCTGTTCACCATGCTGGTATCCTGCATTGCACAACTGGTGCTTTTCGCACAAGCGCAGTTGTAAGTATGTGCGGAGGCCGGTGAACCAACACTACGGTATCGATGCGAACAGTTTCTGCTATAGTACAGTTTAAGGTTCTATCAGACCCTAGTCACACCTTCTGCATAGTGCATTTCTTCGTTCTCCACTCCAGCAGTTGTATGATGGCCGTCCTCAAGCTACTTGCCCTGTGTGTGTCCGGATTTCACAATCCCGGGTTCAGAATTCCTTGCCTGCTGTGGTGTAGTCTATCCAACACTCAGATCCACCATGGGTAACAAACCAGGTGTACGTACGATGCCTCTAAACACTCAGTGTTCTTGGTGCTAGAGTGGGTTTGTGGTCAGTTTGTGTCTTCCGGATGTGGTAGAGTTTGTTTTTAAAGTATTGGAGTAAGTTGATCCTTGTTTCCGCTGTGCGGGGGCTTACTGAATTTGCAGTTATGGTGTTGTTGCTTCTTATTTATTTATTTTTGTATTGATTTGGGAACTTAGGAGACCTCGAATGTCACAAGGCACACGGGGAAAATGAGTAGTAGTTTGCCAGAGCCTATTTTAAGGTACCATCCCAGCATTCGTTAGAGTGATTTTGGAAAACCCTGTTAAACCAAAATCAAGATAACCGGAGCCTGGTATCAAACCCAGATCCTCCTGAATTGGTGGCTAGTGTTTTATCACTGCTCCACCATCCTAATCTACTGAATATTTTCTTTTGTCATTATTATTTCTATTATATTTGCCTTACTATTCATCTTTCATTATTAGAGACATGAAAATTCACGTTATCTTTGGTAGTAGACTTAAACTTCACTTTCCTATACATAACAGTGATATGTGACTCAATTGGCCACAAACTTTTGTGTTGTCATTTACGTGTGTTACGTCTTTACAGAGATTGGCCTGTCTACCGTATAAGCATTCTCCGCGGCAACATGTCACGACAATATTGGTTAGCGGGAGATGTCGAACGAGCCTATAGTCACTTGCAATGTAGTCAACTGTAAAAAATAATGTGAATTTTGCATGTCTCTAGTCATTAGTCATCATTATCATCAGTCAATTGATTTTGAAAGCTGTGTGTGTCACTGAAAGTTATATAATGTGCCAAATTTGCATTTTGCAGCAGGTCCACCTATTAGAGGACTAGGGGTACCTCCTCCAGCCAACATCATCACCCCACCGGGTCACATACATCCACAGCAACGTGCACTTTTGTCATACCCAGCAACTAATGGTGTGTCAAGGGGTTTATTGCGACGTCCTGTACCTGCAAGGGGTGGACAGCTGGAAATTGCTGGTGTTGTTGTTGGCAGCTGGGGTCCGAACTATGGCAGCAGGATGGCTGGTGTCCGATTGGGACCGCAGGTAAATGAATCTTTTTTTTGTCCAGATTTGATGCTGGTAATGTAATCATTGCGAATAACCTAGTTTAATTTTGTCATTACTTTCAGGTTTATTAGCCTTCCTCCCCGAACCCTTACTATTGCTGCGTCCCTAATTTTTGTTATTTTACTTAGATTACTTTAAGATGTGAGTTACTATACATAATAAGTGGTTGAATTATGTTTCTGTGTATTTATTTGTTTTTAGGTTACTTCTGTTGGTGGAGGTGTAAAAAGTTACCGACAAAGTGGAATTCCTATTCAAGGACTGAACAGCCCTGGCCGCCCAACCTATCAGACTCGAACTGGGAAAAATGTGGGTGGTGGTGGTGGTAGAGGCAAGAAGAATCAGGTATGTTTGGTTTTGGTAACAAATATGAATTTGCAGTAATCTCCCTAGTTACGAATACCCACAACTTATAAAAATTTGTATTTAAGAAATAGTTGGCCACAAATGCTTCACGTAGCTGCTGAGACAGCGGTGCGCCAATATAGAAAATAAAAACCCATATGCATTATGCCTAGTCATCAATTGTCTAGGTGGATTGTTCAGATATTTTGGACCGTGTCAAATAATTTTTTTCTTACTTTTCACATTGCCAGTTTACATTTCTCGTTAACAATAGGTATAACCAAAATTATCGTAATCAATTGTAACTTCACAACACGCACTCCCTAATGTTCCAAATGTGAATTGGTGTAATATTTGTGGTATGTATGGACAGCTAATTTCATTATTATTTTTTTAAATTTGTTTAGCTGTTAATATGGTTTCAAGTAACAATTTAAGAACGGTATGGTAACTATATTGTAAACACAAACATTGCATAGTGTTTTCCTTGGTTGAACATTTTGCCACTAATGAAAAAAGTAGAGTTTTTTGTTACAGAAGAATTGCTTTCAGTAAGATACAGAATACATTTTGTTTGGAAATTCACTTCTGTTTAAATGTGGGAAAGTGTCTTTTTACACATTAATTTGTAATTAAAATAAAATTTAGTAAAAAAATACAGTACGTGGGGAATTTTATTCTGCCATTTTGTGCACTTCCGAACCCAGCGACCACCCCATTCGAGTTACAATACGCCTTAATGAAAAGTCACTAGGTTATCGTGGAATGAGTGATTGTCCATGTCAAGTGAAGTGATTGTATCTAAAAAGTGTACCAGGCTAATTTCTTGCAATCATTCAACCTCAACCTGGTTAATCTGTGGTGATAGGGAAACCCAAGTGACATGATAGAGAGAACTTCAAATAAAACATTTTTCTTTATAAAAATCTGTTGGTTTAGTTGTTGAAAATCTACATATTTGTTATAAGATTTAGTGATATGTTTAAGCCTGTAGAACACAAATAGGTACATACCTATAAATGGAATGAGTGACATTAGTTCATAAAATATTGTACACCAGAATAATACATTTGTATGCGTTGCGAGCCGAGCTTACCAATAAACTAACACCATCTTTTTTGTACTAGTCTCTTCCCATAATGGGGGACTGGTGCGCAATTCAAATTATGTTCCAAAGAAAAACGACACAAGTCACACAATTAGGTCTTAGTCCAAACAATATTATTTGTTCCAGCTGTAAAATCAAGCCATAAAAAATTGTAGAATAAATTCTGTAGTTATATTACATTGGCTCTAGATGAATCTATTTACTGCACTTGACATGCCAGTTGCAGCATACGCTGCATCACGCAAACAAAACCTTGACTCCTGTTACAATACTAAAGTCATGAGAACCCTATCACCCTCAAACAGTAGTTCATAACTAAAGCGCTGGGAATGAGCTCATCAGTACACAACCAAATATAGACATCTCCCAGGCCTCCTAATCAGATAACAGAATTATCTTTGAACCCCGGCATCTCTCAATTTTAATATTCTCGCAGCATCCTAGTTGACTTTCTGGACACAAGAATAACAAACCTACAAGCCAGTGAAACTTTGTGCAACTGTGCGCTTTCACTACAATACGTGTTCGTCCTTCCTTAGGTGTGTTACTATCAAGAAGTGCCAGTCTTTGAGCACCTCAATCCTCTCCACTTATTAAATTGATTAATCTATTGTAACCCAAAGGCTTCTTCACATTCATATCTTCCAATAGACCTAACCTAAATACTTAAAATGTTTTTATTTATTTGTATTTTACTTCTGTATTACTTATTTAAGAAGCAACAATTCTACCCTCTTTTTTCACTTTTTTTTTTATTGTAAAATTTATGCATTCAGGTGATAACAGGTGTCTGTCATTTCCTTAGACATCACTTCTGGCAAACTATAAATTGCATATCACGTCACATCTGGCAAACCATAAATCACAGTGGCATTACGCAAACTAAGTCTATTTCATCACTATGTATCACAAATAAAATAAACAGTAAGCATGTAGGCCATTTTCATGTGAACTTAAATACTATGGAAATTTGCTTTCACGGTCAAAAAGTTGTTTCATGTAGGCAATCAATATCTTGATCAGAGACATTATGTGGTGGCAACTAAGTCGGGAATTCAGGAAAAACTCAGAAATTTAATGAGTTTGCCGGGGAATAATTGTCTGGTCTGTGTTACTCTGTGGGGCGGTTCACAAATTTGCTTCAAAAATAATACTTTTTGTTTAAAAATACTGAGAATGTTAAGTTAAGAATAAATGAATTTCTTACGCAGTAAGTTGAAAATTCGTAGATTTTTTTATGCATTACACACATTAGATTCACTCGACCAAATTGGAAAAAAAAAAAATTGTCTTCGTTTGACTGTATTAGGTCCACGAAGTGATGCTATTTGATGGAATATGAGTGTAATTATTGGTTGATGACTGAAATCTAATAAGTTTTGAACAGTAATTTTACTCGCCTTTGTAAAATTTGTTAATGCTAGCTCTGTTATTCAATCCAATAAATTGGATCAATTTACTATGGGTTGGAAAAAAATTGTTTTTGTTGTATAGGATTAATAAGCTTATGCATTTTTATACAGAGGTCGTTACGCCGAGTTTACTCTTAAGTTTTGTATATTGATAACGAACAAAAACCTTACAGTTCTCGCTTGATGCATGAAATACTGGAGTGCTGCGTGCAGCCATGCGCAAGTAAAAATATCTAGTTGCAATGCCATCAAGAGAGTACGTCACAAGCAGCTCTCGCTGCTCGGAGCGAGTGTGCGCTTGCGGAGATGCTGTGTCGCCGCGCCGGCCCGTCTATACGCTATCTGCAGTAACAATCTGCATATTGCATTGCGTGTAAATTATACGATGGGTAAGAAAACAACTTGCCACAGCAAAAAAATTAATAAGAAGGCAAAAGCGGTAACTTTGTGTTGGCGAAGAAAGATAGAATTTGCACGAGGAAATAAACATGATCGTGGTGTAAAACACTAAAGATAACTTCATATTTACTGTTTTTAACGTATTTTTGATTAAAAACTATGCAAAACGTACCGTATCTAAATGGTGTCTGTTTTTATATTTACGTAACTTTTTATACTCCATAGCTATGAATTTTTTGTTTCTTATGTGCGTAGGGCCTACAATTTTTTTCAAAATTTATTCATCTGTGCGTGTATAATGCAAAAAGTGTTATTGCCATGAACATTATAATTTGTTGAACCGCATGCTTGTGTTTTTTTAGACACACTACAATGCGCACTAATACACCGCTGAGAAAAATGTATTGTTTCAAAAAGCAAGTATATAAGGTTGATATTAATCTTTATGTATCAAATTAGTTACAGTAGAGGCCCGATTTAACGAACTCTGGAATAAAGAAAACTGCAATTTAACAAAAGGATTTTTGGAAACTATAAAAAAAATGTATGAAATAACTAAGTAACTTTGATAAAATATAAAGGTAGTGTAAGTCTATTAAAATTAAGGTTGCTGGCCACAGTATATTAATTTTTCTCCGTAGATAATGTTAAACAATCCGCCGAGAAACAAAAAAATAATAGTTAAATTTTGTTGAAAACTTTGGCTTGGGAGTGATTTTGGGTTGAGCGTGCACGGCTGAGCAAAGACGCTGTGTTACTTAACAAATGCGTGCCTAGATCCTCATCCTGGTGGCTGGCGAGTGAACGAGCATCTAGATACCCAGTCCACACAGTGCTTCACGTCTGTCAGAATGTGCTACCGTGCACAGTGCTTTACCGATTAATTCTTTTACCGATAAGAATGCAGTGGTGTCCATCGTTATTATTTTGTCACATCCCTTGATAAACCGGGGTTTTTATAAATACACTAGCAGTACCCCTGCGGCTTTGCTCGCGAGTATTATTCGCAACTGCTGGTAATATTTACTTTAATTGAAGAACCTATTTGTACTCGAGATTGGCACTTCAGTCATCAAATGTTAGAATGTCCAAGCGGCTAGTTGAACTAATTCTGCAGCAGGATAAGTAGCTATAGCTGTCCACGCGAAAAGCAGTCTTAAGTTTGTCCCTGCCACTAACAGCGACTTCGCCTGGGCCTTATTTATACCCATGCCTATTTGACGTTGTGGGGTGATTACAGACACCTAAGGTAAGAGGTTAATCGAATGAGGAACATCTGTTTACCCTGTGCACAACCATTGGTGACGGTACCCTCAATTATATATTTTCAAAATATTCACTTTAACTTTATTGACATTAGAAAGTTTCAGAGGGTAAATGTTTCGCGGAAACGTATTTCGTGCCCCAAACCTGAGATTAGTGAGATGATATATCGTCGGTTTACTGCCAAAAGTGACAGTCAAAATGAGATAAAATTATAAAAATGCTAGGAATGTGTATATGTTGTTCACGAACAATTGCCCAAGTTTAAAGTCTATTCGTCGTTTCGTACTGATGTGTCACAGTATAGTAACATACCACATTTTGTTAATATCTACAATTTAATACTGTTTTTAAACGAAATAGCTTTTATGACTTAATCACTTTTGGCAGTATACCGACAATACGTCAGCTGATATTGTAGAGGAACCTAAGTGGAAAACAAACTGCAATTTTACCCCTTTTAAAGACTACATGTAAATTGCACTAATTTGATATGCCTTGTAGTTTTTGTGTGTCAGAATTGAACGTTTGCAAGCAGCTTTTAACGGATTTCAAGCCCAGAACCTCTCGGAATTTAGACCTGAGTAACAAACAACTGCGTCACGTAACGTCGAAATAATTCATAAAAATAAAATTTATTGAAAAAATAATATATCCGTGTCCTGGGCTCGTAGAGGTTGTACAACACCACGTCTCGATAGGTTACTGTAGTGAAACTCTTGTATAAGTTGTTTCTGGCTGCTCGTTCCTGCTTTTCGGATCGTCTGCCTTGATTATTGACCAACTAAGTTTTATTCTTAATAATCACGTTTCTTATAAAAAAATTATATACATATTTTTTTAAATATTTACTTAAGCATCACTCTGACGCGATCAACACCTCAATATCGCTACTGGGTAGATAGATATCGTGGGTTGATCGAAAACAATCTTTGTGCTTTTTCACCCTTTTGGGAGTCGAATTTCGAAATATTTTAAATTTACGTCTTATACATTTGTATAAGCATCCAACTGAAGTGTAAATCACATCGCTAGCCCGTTCAGTCGAATCAAAATCGATCATTCACTAAAAAAAAATGCATACCACCCCTGCACAGTATTGAGAAATCGAATTTCGAAAAATCTGAAAACAGTTTTGCGATAATTTCTGTAATCATCATCCTGAAGCAAAAATTAATTTTACATCTCGACGGGTTCGATAGGTATCGAGGATTTATCTAAAACACGTTCAAGGTCTTTTCACCACTTAAGAATGTAAATTTAGAAAAACCCTTGATTCACATTTTAGAATACTTTATTGGTATCTCGTTGACGTAAAAAACACAACATTAGCCCGCTGGGTTCAAGATATGTCGACGATTAATTGAAAACGCTTTTCACCACTTTTCACGTCCTTAGGTGGCAAATTTCGTAAATTCCTGAAATTACTTTTTAGGTATTTGAGTAAGCATCAATCCTAAACAAAAATCACGTGTCTATATAAAAAACTATGGGATCGATATATATTGAATGTGAGTCGAAAACTCATATTACCCCTTTTTTAACCAGTTCAGGTCCGAATTCGGAAAATATATTTTTAATGGTACTTGGGATATTTACAAAAGCACCAATTTAAAGCAAAGAGTACTTCGATATCTCGATTGATTCAATAGATATGGAAGAATAATCGAAAACACATTTCACGTATTTTCACCCCTTTAAATAAAGAATTTCGAAACGATTTTGAGTCCTGTCATAGACATTTGTAAAAGTAACCTATTAAAGTTAAAATCACGACGATAGCCAATTGTGTTTCAAAGATAAAGACGATTCATTAAAAACACATTTTGCCACTTTTTACTGCCTGGGGGTCAAATTGCAAAAAAACTTAAAACTACTTTTTGGGTATTTACGTAAGCAATATTTTGAAGTGAAAATCAACTCTCTATCCCGAAGGGTTCGATAGATATCGACAGTTGATTGGAAACACATTTTAGGTCTTTTCAGCCCCTTAAAAGTTGAACTTCGAAAAATCCTTAAATTGGCAAATATGCATTTTTACGAGTGTCCTATTAAAGTAAAAATCACCATGATTGGCCGTCGGGTTCGAGCTCTATCGACATTTCTTCGGAAACACATTTCACCTCTTTTCACCCCCTTAGAGGTCGAATTTCGAAAAATCCCTTCTTACTGCTCGCCTACGACCTGAAGGGAACCCCCACAAAAAATTTCACGATTCTATGTCTAGTGGTTTGAGCTGCAGTTTGATATGTCAGTCAGTCAATCAGTCAGCTTTCGTTTTTATTAATAGAGATTATTATATTATTAATGCAGACTTTTTACAAAGAACTTATTGGTGTATAAGTTATACGTTTCGCCGATGCTAAAAAATGCTTGAGTGCAATAATTTTTAGCGAACAGCAACCAGTTTGTTTCACAAGCGCGGCGGCCTGTAAGTTACTAATTGCAGCTGCTACACGAATTTATTTATTATTTTACCGTTATCTCGCAAACTTTTACTTCAGTTTTCATTTTTTTTTTTATGGAAATTATCTTAAATTTTCTTGGAGCGGGAGAGATGGAAAGAAAGATGAGAGATGGCGCGCTGTGTTTATCATCACTTCTCACGTGTTGATTCGTACGAGCGGGCGGTCTAACTCACCGGGTGTGCCTTTGATGAGTGTTATTATCACTGACAGTTTTTAAAGTTTTTTTAATCTAATTTTTTTCTTTTACGGCCTAGGTTTACTAATTGCAGGTTACTGCGGTGTGTTACTGTTGTGTGCTATCATACTTTCTTAGTTACCTCCATTTCCGTCAAAACATGCCAGAGAATTTTAACTTTTTTTGGGAAGGCAGAGGGGAGGTTAAAATATAAAGTTGGATTTAACAAAAGAGTAAACATTTTCAGGTCCTGAAGCATTTTGTCAAATCGGGGGTTTTTACTGTTAAATTAAGTGCCGTAATGTTTTAAGTTACAGCAGGAATTTATTTGCTTCGACAATAACGTTCTGTTGATGTAATTTTTGGTTGGTTATACGAAGTTCAGTATTCGTAAAATTTTATGTGTAATAATACATGCATTGTTTCTGTGTGTGTGTAAAACATATACCGTATTTTATGTGTGTATAACACCCCCATTTTTTACTACAGTCTGTCTCATGAAAGAATTCCATATTTACATTTCTCTTCTGAGAAATGTGCTTGGATGTTCCATTGTTTGGATCTTTAAACCTACCTGGCTTCCTGGAAAAGCACTGTCTCCACAATCCTGTTTAGACACACATCTCAGAAGTGAACTGTCAAAATGTGGAATTCTTTCATGAGATAGACTGTAAGTACCAATGTCAATAAATGAGGAGGCTGTTACACACAAGACAATTTGAATAAAAAATTTTTGTATCTAAAAGAAGTTTAAATAGCCTACTACAATAACTCTATAGAATGAACACTGTTATGAATAACGTTTTAAATGATCCATTTAAAAATTTTTTTAAAATAAAATTCAGTACATAACCCAAACATAACCGGTACTCACGTTGTAAACAAATATGGCGGCTGCCATGTTCCCCTTTTGTTGTCGTTTATTTAGGCAATATTTATTTAATTAGATCCCCTCCATTGGAATTGGATAGTGAACACTCACAAGACCGAAGTGAACAGAAAAATTGGAAAACAATGAGTTATACTGCCTACATAATTACATTTGTGTTGATAAAATCACAACTCCCTCTCACCACGCATTTGCATTGTGTCCTGACGGTAAACTTTCTGTTTCTTGAAACAGTTCTTTTACAGTTTTCTTCTGCATATCACACATCTTGTAATTCAAATTCTGCGGTGTAACTATTCCGTACTTTCATCACTTTTTTATTACGGTTACATGTTTTGTAGCTTTCTGCCATACAAACATGTCGGTGACATCAGAGTTCCGACGGCTGCAACTGCTGAAGAGTATGTAGCTAAGACACACCACTTATACCTTAATACACGTTTCTCTTTCTGAAAATGTTTTTGAAGAAATATTACTTTAAAATATTAACTTGGATGACTTTATTATTTTCCTCTATGTTCAATGGTCGACGTTAATGGCTAGAAAGCAGTTACTTTTTGCTGGGGCTGTTATACACAAATATTTTATATTTTTAAATTATGAAAGTCAGAATTGGGGAGGATGTTCTACACAAGCGGGTGTTATATTCACGTAAGTACGGTATTTATCTATGTTAATTGGTGTAAGGAAAAAGTGTGCGGTTGACGAGCTACTAAGATGCAGGTTTAAATCCTTGTGACTCAGATTTTTTATTTTTTTATTTTTTTTGTAATGTAATTACATTTTAATATTATTTGTGTAGTAGTTACTTTACAAAAATATAATTTTCATGATCAGAGCAAATAAATAATTAAAATCACATATTTTAGTGATTGTTCAAACTCACGAAGCATGTTTGTTTGGTTTAACAATATTTGTATGATGTTTTGAACAGTGTACCGAATAAAAAAATAATTCAAACAAATAATTTGGTTTTGATAAAACATACATTTGGTTACACGTATTGAAGTATGCCATTTGGCTGTTTTAAACAATTTTTTGTTTGATTTTACAATATAAGCTTACTTAGTCGCATGACCATAATTTAAAAATATAGTTTGATTATAGTTCTTAAATATTTGTTGCTATGGTTCTGGAACAGCTCAACCGATTCCTGTCATGACAACCAACATTAATTTTTATTTTTTTGCAGTGCATATTAATAGGGGTGTGCGAAGCTTCGCATTGTCGAAGTCGAATCAAAGATTTTTGTTCCTTCGACTTCGTCTTCGACCAATAAAAATCTTCGAGTTAAAAGTCGGTCGAAGATAACCACAATTCGCATCACAACAGACAAAATTATTTATGTGGAGTTGGTAATTTTCCGTTTATTTGTAAATTGTATTATTCTGTATAACTTTCACTTAAAAACTCAAATTCATGGCACAATGGTGAACTATTTTTGTTTAGGCTACATTCGGTGGCACGATTTCACTTAAGCTTGAGTCACAATAATCCAACAAAACTACGCCGGTGCAACGAAAACAATATCTGTAGCCAGTAAATCAGTAAGTACAGTAAAGTACCATTTATCCAGACTTCCAAACACCGGAATAATATAAATAACGGACATGTTAAAAATATTTCCCTACATACCTTACGCATCAAACATTTATTTAGCTCAATACCACTAATTTTTGCTTTCCCGTGAATATATATTACGTAAACAACACTTAACTAAGAATCATAGAAAACTGCATACCAGTAGTACTGCAAACTTTAGAGTAAAATCAGCATTAAAGTGGTCCCGATCAGTGTCTTAGAATTATGGCCGTGGTCCCGATCACAAATGAGAGTCTTAACGGAGTGTGGTGCCTCCATGTTGCTCATTCATCTATGGTGTTGCCAATGATGATATTGTTAACATTTCCCGTTCTCTATTACGGCGGCGATTTATGAATTTAATCTTAAACCATACAGACTGCAGATTCATTTAAATCAGAATTGCCACTTTCGGTAATTTTTTGTTTTGTCATCGACGATAATGAACACAGAAATTAACCTCTTGTACAAAGTCGAAATTTGTGTTTGTAAATATGGCATCTTCTAGCGATTGGAAGGTAGTATGCCTAAAATGTTACGTCTCGTAGGCAGGTGTTCATGTTACCTTAAATTAAAGTTGGTTTTGTTCAGATACGTTGACATTTAAGTATTCCGTGATATAATTTCGAGTTACGGAGGTTATAATCTCAATAAAAATAATCCTCGTTTATCTTGTGCACCCCCTGTTTTGAACCCAAAATATCATTAGAAAAAAATTTGTTAGTCTACATGAGTAATTACGGTATATTTAAATTTTTTTTAATTACCAATTGTTTGTGATAAATTTTTTTTTCTTTGCTGTCTGATGTGAAAAAAATTGAATTCTTCGACTTCGACTTTGCTTCGCATTTAAAAACAGACCTTCGCACATGCCTACATATTAATTACGTCTCTGAAAAATGTATGAATAATGAGTGAGAGGTTTTGGTCAGCGTTTAACATAGAGGTCTGTGCTGGTGAGGGCTGACATGATGTGTGGAGAAGCGCCAGAATGAAAGGGTGGGGGAAACGTGAGATCCCCGAGAAAGCCTGGCGACCTACGGTATCGACCAGCATGATCCTTACATATGAAAATCCGGGGTCCGGTGCTGCCGGGAATCGTACCCGGATCGCCTTGATGGGAGGCAAAAGGTCTGACCATTCGGTCACCGTGGCGCTTAATGATTATATCGATAAATTCCTATTGTTTTAGTGTAAAAACAGAAAAAGTGATAAACTGTTGTAATGTAAAGCAAAATCGTGTCAATATCTAAAAGTTAAGCAAGATTGATATAAATAAATCACTAATCGAAAATACGTTGTCACCCTCTTTTACTTCTTTGAAGTCTAATTTGGAAAATATCCTGAAACATTATTTTGAATCTTCATGTAAACATCATTTTAAGCAAACGGCTCTTCCATATCTCAACATTTCACGTCTTTTGACCCCCTTAGTTGACGAATTTCAAAACTTCTTGAAGTCTCGTATTACACATTTGTATGTGTATCATATTGGAGTAAAAATCATGAAGTTAGCTTGTTGGGTTCGAGCTATACAGACAATTAATTAAATAAAAATACGTTTACCTCCTTTTCTATGTTTTGGGAGATAATATTCAAAAAAACCCTAAAGCTATTTTTTTTAGGTATTTAAGTAACTTAAGCATCAATTTGAATTTGAAGCAAAATAGAAACTAAACACTTTTCAGGTCTTTTCCCCCATTTAAATGTTGAATTTAGGAAAATCCTTAAATTGGCCTATATGCATTTTTATGATCGACACATTCATGTAAAAACACGATAGGCAGTCTGGTTCGAGCGATGTAGACAAATCTAATGAAACACAGTTCGCCCCTTTTCACCTCCTTAGGGGCCTAATATCGAGAAATCACTTTTTATTGCTCGCCTACAACTTAAAAGTAATACGTACACAAAAAAAATTCACATTTCTGTGTCCAGCAGTTTGGGCTGCAGTTTGACATATTGGTTCAGTCAAGCAGTCAAAGTCTGCAGATTTGTTACTGTGACTTAGTTGTTGCTACAGTGTAGTATAAATGTTGTCTTTTAGTCAGCATAGTAATACATAGAACACGTGTTTATGATTTTGTCAACATAGAAGTTTGATCAGCTACTATCAAATACTTTTAATATTAATACTTTGCTGTCAATGTAAAAATTGTCAAGTAAGTGTTCACATAACATTTAAAAATGTTTATTTTATAATTTATAAGTTTGACGTAGCCATGGTAATGCTGAATGTTCAAATTGGATATCACTTATTTGTATTTGTTTTTGTAATTGATTTATTGGTAAGATTTTTAAGTAGCATCAAGACGTCCTGTATTCTAGAAATTTTCTTTAAAAATATGACATTTTTTAGCTGCATTTCACATTGTAAAATACAGTACACTTTTTGGAGCTGTTCTGTATTGATTTTTGATAAAGAAATAATAGTATTAGAATTTAAATTAATTTCAATAACCTATATATTTATTCTCGCAAGTTTTTGTGGCTTTTCGTGTGATATTAGTCATTTGAATAAAAAAAATTGGGGACCAAACAATTTGGGACTCTTGATTCTTACGTTGATCCCTTTTCTGTGTGTTTCATTGCCGAAGGGAAAATCTTTTGGTCTCCGCCTAACAGCCACATCTTCAGCACTGATGAACTTGACATCAATACACCCAGCCTGAATTTAAAGTACAGTTATAGTTCAGATATATAAACTGCTGCAAATGTTGATATTAAATAAAAATTCAAAAACACAAGGAAACAACAACCGAAACAAAATAAATTAAACAGAAAATTGGATAATTTTAAAACTGAAAGGAAAAGACCAGATATTACCCTTCTTAACTTCTTACCAGAAGAAGATTATGAACCAAATACTGTATCACAATTTCAATAATATACACCAAATAAAATAAACAATAATAATAATAAAAATAAAGGAAATTATAAAGGCCTAAGTGAGTGGTAGGTGAAATCTTGTAGTCTCCATTCAAGAAGCCACTGATAAAGGACTTTCTGCTATGAAAGTTACTTGCCATTTAACGTTAAATAATTTTTTGTAGCAAAAGGATGTCTTGTATGTATCTATAAAAAGTATTATTTTAGTCATAAATCACACATGTTTCTGGGATACTTTTATTTGTGACCGTGTTTTATTTAATTTGTTTTAGTTAAAAACTTGATGGCTTTTTGCCTGAACACAAACTCCATGCAGGAATCAGAAATTACAAATTTTTTTAAAATGAAAATTAACCATCACAGTTTTAGGGTAGTGATA
The DNA here is from genome assembly GCA_003012365.1 of Medauroidea extradentata. Classification (NCBI taxonomy): domain Eukaryota; kingdom Metazoa; phylum Arthropoda; class Insecta; order Phasmatodea; family Phasmatidae; genus Medauroidea; species Medauroidea extradentata. The sequence goes on from PNEQ01065202.1 coordinate 22,190, forward strand.
TCATAAATTCTGTACTGTTAAATTTTCTCTTAATAATTCGTAGGTAGTGTAGAAGTTATACAGCTCGTTATCCAACTGCATGTAGCCAAGCTGTTTAATCTTGTTGTATTTGCAGGTGCCCTTAGACTTTACTCTTTAATCATATAGTACTCATATATGACTTATAGAAGGTGTATTTTTGTACTGTACCTTCATTATTCCTTAGATCACGTACAGTCACAAAAAATGTTCTTAAAAATTGTATGGTGAAGTCTTGCAAGAGTATGATGGTCATTTGCATAGCCAATCAGATGCTTTGGTCAATAAGATATGATTATGAAAATGAAAAATATTTGCAACAATGTACAGAAATGTGAGGGATCTATTACGCTTGCAGAACAGTCCTTCCAGCACCGTCTGTTTTGGGTATCTGCTTCCTGTGTTTGGTGCTACAGTGTGGTTGTCTCCTTTAGGATACGGGTGGTGGTGTCTGGCTTACTGTCTGGTGCCATCCATTTATAAGGCTAGGAATTTTTCTTGAATTTCCATGAAATTTATAACAGAACGTAAATTAATACTGTTCAAATGAAGAAGTTCCAATCCAGCTTGTACTGATAATTTTCCCCGCGAATATTGTACTTAAGAACCCCTAAAACGGTGAATAAAAATTGCCAATTTCGATGCTTTAAAATGTTAAAAGCGGTTCAAAAATTTGGTGTTAAATAACTTTAAAGCTGTGTAAAAATTAGTAAAAGCAGTGAAAACAATTTTAACTGTAATAAAATTTTTTTGTAGTACCATCAAAATGTGTTCATTTGCCTCATTATCATAAATTTGTAATGTTTGCAATGTCTGCTTGGTACTTAACTCAAATGTGTGAATTAAAATATTTATTTTCATTACCAAACTATATAAATATCCTCCTTTCTGTTGAAATTATTTATCCTGAGTTTTTATGCTTTGTAGTTTTAAAAATTTCGTCCAATTTACTCAGTTTTTTTTTGTACAAGTACAAATTAAAACTTTTTATTACAAAAAATATATGGCTCAGTGAAGATAATTTGTCTAGCGTACCTACTCAGACCAATTGGTTGGTATTTATTCACTGGTGGAATAGCTTAAAATTATGTTTCACCTCGTTTTAGCCATTTAAATTTTGTTCCTACTCTTTGCGACACAGAGAAACTTTGCGATATTGCTGTCTACACAAGGATCTGTTTGGTAATGTTTTTAGTTTATTCCGTTACGAAAGTCAAAAATTTAGAAACGCAACTTTCCCGAAAAAGCTTAAACAAAACATAAAAAAATGTAAACAAACATGCGTTAGAAGTCATAGAGAAATGTATTGCAACTTGATAGCCTTCGAACTTATGCTGCCGCTGAGTCGCTCGGTCGCCATCTTGTCGATATATCTAGATCTCTGTATTGCGTGATCAAGGCTATGCATAAGTTGATACCCTTCAACTACAAAATACGTTATGGAATGAATATATCTGCGCAAATGTATCTATGGCCACTATCTGTAAAATGTAAATATTTTTTTACGTAGTCGAACGTGTGAAATAAACATTTTTTCCCAGTCTTTCTGTTATTTAAACCTTTTTAATAGATTTTAAATCTTTTTCACTAATATTTAAACAGTGTGCGTGGACTAGTGTAATTACAGTGAAACAATAACTAAACAAATACAGAAATATCTGAAAGGAAAACGTATGCATTTCGATGATTGTGCCTCAATTGATTTGCGACAAAACATCCGCCAAGGCATCTGAACGTGAAACATCCCTTTTAACAAAATTTTGCTGAAATTCGCGGAAAACTACTTTTTTTAATTTTGCGAAACCATTTTTAGGGATCTTTAGTGGTACTGCGTCTGCTGCGTGTTGCTGTGGTCTATTGTTATTGTTGTCACTTGGCGTTGAGGTTATGTGGTGAAGTGCGCCGGATAGCTCAGTTTAGTCATTTAAAAGGAGACGGAAACTATGATTATGATATTGCAAATTAGCCTCACGTAATAAGGTAACTGCTTGTTTATTTTTTTGATTTTATCTTTTACATTTTTTTGCTTGCTTCATGAATATTTTACAACTGACGGTTTGGTCAACACACAAATAAACGGGAAAATGGTCAGATGTCCGGCGTTACCATGCCTGAACAAACGAAATAAATACGAAGCACTTGCTCGTTGCGACCGAAAGACAAACTGCTCTACAACACCGTGACCGCCTCGGGCCAGCGCCCGGCACAAAACTACCATGCAACTTGCGACCGCCTCGGGCCCGCGCCCAGCACAAACTGTCTTACCACTAACAACCGCCTCGAGCCAGCGCCCGGCCCCAACTGCCTCCTCACGGCAACGGACATGGTAACAAATAGCGCACACGGCGGAGTGATACAACAGTATCCAAAATTTAACAAAACCCGCAAAATTACCCTTACAACATTAAACAAAGCATTCCAAAATCTGAATTTATAGTTTTTACATCGAAATAAAATGATTTATCCACACAAATATAATAATTGGGGACAAAAAGTGCGCAACAGTGGAACTACTTTCGCGGCGCTATACCCGTAGCAACCCCCTGTGATGGCTGACCTACGTGCGTCAATGACCTACGTCATGGAGAGAATTCCATGAAGCAAGCGATCAACCACAATGTCGGCGCCAGAAATCCTACAGCCTGGAGAAGCTTGCAACACCTGAAGTTACTCACTTCACCAGGGAAAATGTAATAATATGCTAAAATTGCCAAAACTCAAAAATTAGTCAAAATACAAGAAAAAGTTATATCAACAAAACTAATTAAAATTTTACTGTGGTCAATTTGAAACCAAACAAGCCAGGAAAATAATCAAATGACTCTACTTTAAAATTCCTTGACTATTTTATATTTAATTTTGAAAAGACCGGACACCTGATAAACTCACCCTGAACATGGCATATAGCCTGTTAAGAAAGATTTACATTATATAAATTTAAATAAGAAAATAAAAACACTTTATAAATATTTAAACAAGATGGGGAAGTGGCTGAACACTTCACACTAAGTAATCCCTGAGATTGTTATTGCCTTTTACTTTTTGTGTTAATATGCAAATGTACAGTTTATTTAGAGTACCTATGAATCATAAAATATCTATGGTGGTAAACTGTTTGTAACATCAACCATAGATTAATTATTTCGTGGTGAATGCACATGTAAATCAGCTATTATCCGTATCATTCAGAAGTGATGCCTTTAAGTTTCATTCCAACATGTTCAAACAAATGATATGGAAGACAAGTAACAGCTGGTGGAGTCAGATAATTGATGTTCAAACATTCTCATGAAGTGTTTTAAAAAAGAGTTGTGTGTTTTGTACACATGGAATTTGGTTATTATTGCATATTATTACTATTATTGGCTAAATATTTTATGCTGTGTGATAAGAGTTTGAATTCGTCCTGTAGCACCAAAAGTAGTTTCTCACAATTCCTTACATAATTTAAAGGGAAATGCCAATATGTACTTTTAAATAGGTCTATTTGAATTTTCGGCAAATGTAAATTAATTGTATGCTATTCATTTCCAGTAATTAACACATCTAAAATTTTTTACATTTATAACTCCTGTCACATGTAAATGATGCATGCCACTTCCAACTTTAAATTATATCAATACACCCTCTGTATTTTAAACATTAAAAAAATTGTTCATGTGAGTTTACATACATAGCTCACTATACCAGTACTGAAATTTATTTTACATTTAAAACCATAAAACCTTCCTTTGCCACGTTTTTTTTGTAGAACATTTCGTTGGTGTGGTGGTAGACAATGCATTATTGCTGGCATCTAGGAGGTTGTTATAGTTCCAGAGATGTAACACTATCTGGATCAGTAGGTGCCCGCTACCAAGAGCTGAACAAAGAAATTATTTTCTTGTAAACTGGAAAGAACACAGATCTGTGCACTTCTCCAGTGTTAAAACTTTCACAATATGTGATGTCATTTGGCCGTATGCATGCGCAGGAAGACAGCAAGAAGAGTATAAATCAGTTGTGCACATTACTGGGTTGCAACATCGCCATGCATTTGTGATTGGTGAAATGAACATTATAAATTGTATTGGCATTATAAAATTCAGCTGAATGTTTAAAGTATTGGGCAAATAATATTTTTGCAAGTCATTTTGTGTTAATTTGCACGGCTGCTACTCTTGAAAATTGAATATTATAAAATTTTAACATTACATGTATTCTGATACAAAATTTACTTTGGTATGACATTTAGATGCTGCTGTATTGTTTATTTATTCTTGTAGAGTGTTTCTGGATAGTGATTTTACTGTTTCTCTGGTTTCTCTGCTTAAGTATTTTGCAAAACCATTCAGTTTTTGGTCTGTTCCAAATACATGTAGTATCTGTTACAGTATTAACAAGGTGTATGATAGGTATGTTGTCACTATGATTTGTCTTACTATTACTACGAGTTTGTTTAGCTTCGTAATAGGTGACCTGTTGTGAACACGTTTCGTAGGATAAGTTAATTTGTTGCAGAATTCCAATAAGAAGAAAAATGCAGCTGGGAGCAAAAAGATTATTCAGCGAGAGAGTACTGAAAAGGGGAAAGGGCGAGGTTTAACCATCGAAGGCGAAGACCCTCTTAGGTATGTTAGGTTTCGTAAAATGTTGTGAGAGTTGTAAAAATTAGATTGTAGATATCACAAACTGATTTACTTGTCAAAAGTAATAAGTTAAAACAGTTTTGGTTTGTGTATTGTATTTGCAATAGGACACCAATTTTATTAATTGCAACATTTCTTGAAAATTAATTAAATTGTTTGAAATACCTTAGCCGTGGTAGTTCGTTTCAGGAAATCCGTGGATAACGAAAACCGCATGTATTCAAGACACCATATGCAACTTATAAAAAAAATTAACCCCTAACCTGAAATATTACTATATTTGTGCGAAGTACAGATCCTCAATGCATTTATAAAATTTCCCACAACGTTTGAATATCGTAAAAATTACACTTAACGTGTACAGTGCGGCGCATGTTAGATGCAGAGGCAGCCACGAGGATGTGGTGACTTGGCAACAGCACGCAGCGAGCCAGGTGGTCAGCCACTCCTTAAGTCACAATACAATATGGCCTGATACATGCTACCGTATCTCTCTCCACCCTACACTGCCAAGGAAGTGTTCTGGGCGGAGAGGGAGTGTGTCTACAAGAGTTGATAAAGTGACATTTGATAACACTCTTTCTCACGTGTAATGCTTGCTTTATCTTTGTCAACTAAACACACAAAAGAACAGTGGAACAAGCACAACTACGACTAAAATGTAAAAAAAATTTGAATTTATTTATAATTACCTTAAATTATAAGGGCCTATGGTTTTGCATACAAATACAGTATTTCACAACCTTTTCACTGAAATAAATAAAATTATGTCCGAGGTGCACACATGTGTGTGTGTGTGGGGGGGGGGGGGGTCGCTCACTGCCAAGACAATGTCCCAGGACGCAAACAGCTTTCTCAAAACGTATGTTTGGGCGTAATATGTCGAAGAAAAGTCTTAGATTTCAACCAAGACATATGTGTCTATTGAGATGTATTACTATGTATTTCAATCTACAACATTGAGATAGTACATTGTAAATAGTTTTGAAATGCCGACATTGCTGGCACTTAATGGACGACTTGAAGTACATGCCCCCTGACGTCACACCGCAGGGGAAAAGTACTGTGGGAAACAAAGCTTGTTTACAAACATGCTGATTTGTTAGTTGGTACCGTGTTTTATCGCATAATCGTCGCACATTTTGTGTAAAAATTTTAATTAAAAACTTGGGGGTGCGACTTTTAAGCGAATATAACAAAAAAAAAATTTTTTTTTCCAAAAAAAATTCTATAATAAACGTCACAAGATATAGTACATATTTACATGCAATTGTGCATTAAACTTTTAAAATCGGTAGTCAAAGAATA